>JADDOH010019450.1:0-20250 GCA_016648135.1 Agrypnia vestita | reverse complement strand
GCAAAGAGAGACCCGTGATGAACGCAAGAAAGCTGTAGATGTTGCAGGATAATGAAATTTTCTTCCAATCTGCCGAGCTCTGCATAGCGGCGGGATTCTCTCCTGAAACAAAGAGACGAAGAATTTAACTTTATTGCAATTTGATTAAAATATTTTATATTTACCAAAGTTTATTAGTATTAGCTGGTATTATTAGTACGGTCATTTCGCATAACATTTCAATTGTGCAATAAATTTTCGATGATTTATTCACTGCTTTACAGTTTTTATATTGAAAAGTTTATTAAGGACACCACCCTGATTGCCTGAAACTTTGAAAAAATGGGTCATTCTCAGTGAATGGGTCAGACATGATTTAAAATTTTTTGAATGGCACTTAGCTAATCAAGGTACATGTAAAACGATTATTTTATTATATATAATATAATTAATAAAAATATACTTTGTTTGCACCACTCATGTATTGAAAATATCAACATGTTTCAGGGCCAATGGTCCATTCGACAGAATACAATGTAAACTAACAAATTAATAATGAATAATCGAAGTTTAGGCATCAAAATTGCTCTTTTTGAAGAAGATTATTTTCTTCTTCAAATGTAGCAAATTTATTTTGTTATAATTAATATAAATTAACTTTGTTTAAACCTCTTATTTATTGAAAAAAATCAACATGTTTCAAAGCCAATGGCTTCTTAATGACAGTTTTAATTTTTTGCATTCTTTTCCTGATGAAGAAGCCATTGGATTTGAAACATGTTGATTTTTTTCAATAAATAAGTGGTTTAAACGAAGATTATTTTATTGTAAATTTTTTGAAAAACAGAAAAAAAAACACTTAACACCGGTGCAAGTTTGTCCGAGACAAAAAGAGTCACGTATATATTTAAAAATGAAATATCTACAATGTAGCGTATCTGATTTAAGAAAAAATAGTTCTTTATAAAATTGGAGACAATAAGAAAAATAAAAATTTCCCTTTTTTAAAGGATTTTTATTAACAAATGGTTTATTGCATTAAATTTTTTGCTATCTCCTAAAAACATGTATCGGGGAAATTTTCATTTCTGTCGCAGAATATCTCTTGTGTGTGATTTTCTTTTTGGTTACTTTTTAATAGGCAAATTTGCAGCCAATAATGTACGTATTTGCTTTTATTATTAAAATTATAGTATAATTTTAGATTTTTCAAATTTTTAATGGTTTTTTCATACAACCCAGTAAGTTGTATGGAGGTTCCGACTGGTATACACGGAACCTGATTATAGTATAAATTTGGATTTTTGAAATTATTTATTACTCCCTTTCGTAGCGTCGCCCGACCGAAGCCCAACGCGTAGGTTAAGCGCCAAACCAGTTTCCACTAGTAAATGAGAAAGGGAGTATAATAAAAACTTCGTTTTTATGGGTTAGTTTTTTACATTAAGCACGTGTTGCGATAAATATTTTATATTGCACCTGTTTTAGGCAGATATGAATTCACCAAAATTCATGCTTTATTTCATATTATTGAAGCTGAAACGATCCAATATTAGTGGGCAAGTGATAAATCGTGGAAATAAAAAATAAAGTTGTATCGTAATGAATAAGAATTTTTCATAAATTATAATTTGTGAAAAATTCAACATAATGAGTACACAAACGGTAGGAATATAAAAAGCACATTGAAAATTTGCACAGGTTAATTAAGGTCTCTGGCACAACACTTTTTTTTCACAACACTCTGCGGGAAATATATGTGACATTTCTTCCCTATTATTTTAACCCTTCCCTTCCCTGATAATTTTCTAGATAAATCTGTAGCTTTCGACCGATCTGACTCAAAATTTGGAAAATTATTATTTAGGATCCGGCGGATAACATATGCGACATCTCCTCCTATTCTTTTAACCCTTCCCCTCCGCTTATATATTTTCGATGCAAATCTATACCATTCGAATCGAACCTTTGTTTACCCTCACATAACCCGTGCAACGACAGCTAGTAATAAATAAGTTAAAAAAAAACAAATTAATGCAAACGTAAATTTAAAAACCGGTTTCACCGCTCTACACCGCACGCAGCGCTCATCTCGACATTGCATCCCCCTCTTACATAATGTTTCCCGTGTCTTACATTCTTTCGTTGCCAATTTTAACTTTTGCAGGCAGGGTACGAAGTTTCCGAAAGGAAATAATATAGTTTTAATTAATTTCTCGTGAACTGAGAACACAAGATCTGCGGAGTAAATTTCAGTTCAGAAGTTTTCATGCTTGCGCGAAATTCCTCTCAGTTCCAACTTTGAAAGTATTTTAAGCGTGTCATCTCTACAACCTCACAGGAAAAAATAATTAACAAAAAAAAATAGCGCACAATAAATTTAAGTGTGAGAGAGAATTCCAAGACTTTCGCGACAATGACCAAAGCTCCTTTAGACAATCTTGATTGAAAAGTCAAAATTCTGCTTGTGTGAAGCAACAATAAATTCTTTAACGGTGCCATCTGGTGTTATCTATACTAATATTAGGTCCTTACATATGAAATTGGCGTTTAGTATGGGAGGAACATAAAGCCGATTTTTTTTTATTATAATATATTTATTTAATCAAAGTATGTACCATTGCTATCTATGCACTTTTGCCATCTCATAGGTAGATCATCGATCCCTTTACTAAAAAAACCATTCGGACGGGAATCAATAAAATCTTTGAAGGCGGTTTGGACTGCCCCATCGGAGTTGAATTTTTTCCTTTGCAAGAAGTTATCCAATTTTCGAAAAAAATGGTAATCTGTTGGGGCAAGGTCCGGAGAGTACGGTGGATGTCTTAGACATTCCAATTGAAGCTCCTCTAATTTGGTAGCCGTCTGTTGTGCAGTGTGTGGTCTAGCGTTATCATGAAGCAGCAGTGGCCTAGAGCGATTAACCAGCCTCGGTTGTTTAGCAGCTAGCTTTTCCATCATGGTTTGCAGTTGCTGACAATAGACATCTGCCGTAATCGTCTGGCCAGATTTAAGAAAGCTGTAGTGAACGACACCAGCACTAGTCCACCAAACGCTCACAAGTAACTTTTTTGGAGTCAATTTTCGCTTGGGGCATGGTTTGGCTGGTTCGGCAGGGTTCAGCCATTGCGATGAGCGCTTCCGATTATCGTACAGGATCCACTTTTCATCACAGGTAATGATTCGATTTACAATCCCTTCATTATTGTGCCGGTTGAGTAATGCAACGCAGCAGTCAACGCGCGTTTGTTGATTTGCTTCACTCAATTCGTGAGGTACCCACCTTTCAAGCTTTTTCACCTTACCAATTTGCTTCAAGTGGATTAAAACAGTTTTATCACTAACACTGCAGCCTGCAGCTAACTCGGATGTGGTTTGCGATGGATCCGCTTCCACAATAGCATTCAATTCTTCATTATCAACTTTGGTCTCCGGCCGTCCACGGGGCTTGTTCTGCAGGTCGAAATTTCCAGAACGAAAACGTTGGAACCAAAAACGCACTGTGTTTTCTTTTGCGGCACCGTCGCCAAACACATCATTAATCCTTCGAGCCGTTTCTGCAGCACTGGTGCCACGGTGGAACTCGTACTCGTAAATAACGCGATATTTCAAGTTTTTCATTTTGTAAACTGAGTGACGCAAAGAAAAAAACAATTGAAGAAAAAACAAATGAATTATAATTTTCAAAACACAAATACATGAGTAAATAGCTGTATAAATTTGGATTTGGAATTCCTAACCAAAGAGAAGATATTTGAGATCAAATTTGCCAGTACGGCAAAACGCCAATTTCATATGTAAGGACCTAATATTATAAAGTGGTTAAGTTTGTAAGTTTAGATGTAGTAGGTTATCTCCGAAACTGGTCATCTGATTTCAAAAATTTTTTCACCAAAATTTAGAATGGACTTTCTGAGTGGACATAAGATATATATTATCTCGTTAAAATAAAAGAGCGATTCACGGAGACCAATTTTGTAACGTAAGTCATTCATTTCTTACGAACGGTACCTTAGCGGTAAGAAATATATGAAAGGTTTTAATAGAAAACTTGTCGAATTTAAAAAGGTCTTTGAAAAAGTATGTAATGATATATACTTTTAATATATTAAGGTTGATAAATTGACAAATTGATAAAATATGAATATGTATTTAAAATTAATATTAATTTGTCGATGGTAATTGAAACGGATAATGTTAAATTCTTATCAAAATAAATTTGTTTATCGTCATAGAAATTTTATGCATATAAAAATTGCGTTTTACACAACATTTTTTGGACGAGTAGTTTAGACTATACTAATTTTTCACTGGTACTCTTATTGTTTCAAACTAAATTCAAAACTTACCGAAATATAAAAAACTTATATCGTTGGCGATTTATAAGTCAACGTAATTATTTACAACTCGCAGTGACAGTTCAATCATGATCTAAGGTGGTTTTAAAAATCCATTTTACTGTCAAGAAATTAGACAACACGCCATATTTTTTTTTCTTTAATTGCAATTTGCAATTTTTTCGCTAAGATTTATAATTACTGCTTCCACTTAAATATTATTGAATTATCCATTGAACTGAAAAAGCACTGTATATTGAAATATTGTAACGAGATGCTTAAAAGAATTTACACATTGTCTGAACACCTGGTAAAATGGCACTCGGAACAGCACTATCGTAAGATCCTGCAATTTTATCTATAATCTTTGGGAAACGTTTAAAAATGTCTTAAAATGCTTGGAATAACCGAGAAGCGACGAGAACCTCCCAAACACTAGAGTAATCTAGATAGTATGAAAATACCAGCAATTGGGTATAAATACGGAACTACGCCGCGGCGCAAGATAATATGGCTATATAATTGAGTAAAGTATCTGATTGTCGAAATAAACTTTGTCGAAATAGACTTTGTACATTGAATAATTAATTAATCATTACTTAATTTATCGCTAATTAATTATCAATTTTTATTATTATTTTTTCCTAGACATGACACGTGAAAATATTATAAAATAATAGTATAGCAAATGCAGAATAAAGAACAAAATAAAGAAAACCAAATGCAGCGTTTTGCTGCTGAAATCCTCAGAAACAATATAACTAGGCTACAATTCATATCAATATGATTATTTATTTGAATTTATTTTGTTTCGGCTTTTCGTATCTTGAAAGAATTGATATTTTTTATACTTTTTTTCTTCTTCATCAACATTTATCTCTCCACTGCTGGATATATGCCTCTTGCATACCCTTCCATCCTTCCTAGCGAATTGTAAACCCAAACGTGATTATTAACTAGCGAAGTAGAAAAGTGTCAAATAACGTATTTGTGAAATATTCTGATGTGACAATAAGTGTGAATTATGAAACCATTGCGAGTCAAAGAATGTTGCTCCGATTAAATTCGTGTCCAGTGAATAAAAATTCTTGAATTTTTTTAAGTGTTTCATTATCTCCTGTGAAAGTATATATGCCGATAATTTTTTTATTTTATTTTATTTATTTATTTCTTTTAAATTTATTTATACATATAAATGAAGGTAGTTGCTTCACTAGACAATGTCTGTTCTGAAGCAACTACCTGTACAGTTTTTTTTTTTAAGTTTGGACATTAGCAAGATATAATATATATAATACACATATGTACACACATATATTCATATATATATATATACATACATACATACATACGGTTACCAAATGTAGGCAGACTACAAAACGAAAGCAATGTGTCATACGTGACAGCTTTAATTTCATTGCAAAACAATTTTGTGACTATATTAATATGGACTGTATTGACTATATTAATATGGATGATACATTGGTCTCATTTTTTGTCCTACCCACTTTTTTGTAATGTATGTAATAATGTATGTAACAATGTAATATTAAATTAATAAGAACCCAAATCCCGGGCGAAGCCGGGTAGTAAATCAATGAAGAAATACGAGAAAATTATTTTATTTAATAAATATACATGAAGCAAAATATATTTTTAATACGAATTTTGGATTGTATTTAAAGTATACATTTAGATTGAATTTCACAGCGAATTTCATAACGAAAAAAATTCTACTGATTTCTATACAATAAGGTCAAATGAATATCGTGTTACACGCGACCTTCAAACGACACGACGCTTTTATTTCGTGAAAAATATTTTCTAAACACCTGGGTACTAAAATTTTATGCGAAATCACGTGTGAAAGGCAAGCGCTTCAATACGAGGTCACGACCCATTCAGAGGAGACAATTTGACGCTGCAAACCATTTTCAAACTGAAAAATGTCGCTTGGCTGTCTGATTCTGGCATGGTTCACTGCGCCTGTTGAATCTTATAACGTTAGACGCCGAGCGGTTTGAACGTAGAAAGGTTGTCGTCGTCGTGTAACGTAAGAGCCTTAGAAGGTTCTATTTGCTGTAGGTTGTGTCACACAACCGCCGATTCAAGAAGAAAATGTCTTAAGTCACTATTGGGCTGCTCAACTGAAGTGTTTTATAATTTATCTTTAAATGAAATATTACTTTGTTTGAGTTATAACCATAGGCGTATTATAAATATAGACTAGTGACAAACCAAAATATCTGCTACACAGAACGATAACACGAATTACTGTGAACATAGACGCACATTTCGGGAGTTGGTCTAGGGGTGTCCAAAATGTATAAATGTCTGCGCGATATATATATATATATATATATATAATATTATTACAATCAAACCCTGTTTATATTTGTATCTCTTTTACACGTATGCTGCGCTTTAAGAAAGAAAGAGAAAATGCCATAGAATAAATACCGCAATTCGCTACTAACTTCATATGCATTCGTTATTAAAAATTATGTTTTATAGTCCTTTCTTGTACGTGGTTATGAAAATAATTTCTATCTCTTTCTGATTGATACATTTAGTACGCAATAGAAGATAGCAGAAATTAGATGTCTCAGATTTGTTTTTTAATGACTAGTCTATATTTATAGTACGTCTGTGATTATTACCAACTAGTTTCAGCTCACAGCTGAACCTTCATCAGGGTTGAAATATATAATTTATAATAAGTTAATTTAATGTCAAAATAATGCTTATGATTTGGGTAAATTACATGTTATATATTTATTTATTTAATTTGTACATATTATCACGAGATGCTACTCTACTCTAAAGTAAACAGAAGGAATTGCGCACTGTCACAACCTCTCAAAATATGTCGACGACAAGAACATTATGGAACACTTTGGAACCGTCTTGGGCACTCTCGTAAACACTGGAAGGGTCGAGTTAATATTGGTAATAGGAAGCAATTCCTCGAACATTCGAGAAGCCAGCTGCTTCATATAAAAGGATGAAGCAGATGCCGCGAAGCAGTTTATTGTTTTGACGTTTGACATGCGACACACATAGCCAGGAGCGATTCAGTATATGACCAGCGACAATACATCAGGCGGAGTACCTAACTAGCGTTTGAAAATAAGTGCAATCACTTACGTGCGTATTGACGTGAATTCTCTGCGAACCTGTGTGGGAACATTCTAGCAATCGATAATAAAGTGTACCATAGACGATCAATAAATTGAAAAATAGTGTGAATTAAAGAATAATTCTCAAATTAAAATAAAAAATGAAAAAGGTCAATTGTTTAACATTCCATTTGTCTCAAAAAGCCAAGTTCTGTGACAATAAATACATTGAAAAGCCATTTACAATAAAAAACCCACCACCTTTAGTAGTAATAAAGATTCCTGGAAAATTATAATAAAATAAGAAATCAGCTTGTTAGAATAAAAGAAAAAAAGGTTTTAATATTAACAAAAACAGAGTAATAATAATATCCAATTATGCTCAACAGCATAAAAAAAAAGATTTATACTATTGAAGACTTGCATTGAAAATTTCTACGCTAATATATACATTACCAAGTCTCTGAATTCTACAGACTGGCAATATTGATGATACAATATATTGGTAATATTAATAATACAATAAAATAGTGTAAGCTCTGTTTTCTCTAGAAAGTGCATGTATATTTATTATGTTTTTAAGGGCAGTTTAAGGACATATAAGAATATTTGCTATTATGAAGTTGTTACTTTTAAAACCCTTCCTCTAATAATTAAAGCAAAAGTCTATTGCGTGTTTAAGTGAGTTGTGACCATAATAAGCTCTGTTTTCTCTAGTAAGTGCATGTATATTTATTATGTTTTAAAGGGCAGTTTAAGGACATATAAGAAAATTTGCTATTATGAAGTTGTACTTGTAAAATCTTTCCTCTATTGCGTGTTTAAATAAGTTGTGAGCATATTTTTCATATAGAGAAGAAAAGACGACACAACAAATTAGTTAATAAAGCTTAAATATTAACAACATCTTGCCAACGTTCTACAATTTTTTCGATGCCTCTGCATTATATTTCCATAATATATCCCGAAATATTTTTTTATTTCCGTAATATATTCCAGAAAAAAACCATTCGGTGAATGACGCAAAGAATTCGCCATTTGAATAGAAGAAGGTGATGAAATTTGTCTACTTTACATTTGAATTTGATCACCTGTAAGTAGATAAAATTAAAAATGTACCTACTTTAAATGCAAGCTCACGTTATAGTGAAAAAAATTCTTTGGAATGAAAATAACCTATAATAGTTTTTTTTTAATTTTGGCACGTATTTGAAAATTTGAATAAGGACGGACAGTACTAAAATTTAAAACCTAATATCTACCGAAAACATATATAAGAGTAGTTGTCGGGACTCAAACTCGGAAAATTCTTTTAGCGAGAGAATGAGTTACCATGTTACTCATGCTATACGAATTTAAGAATTATACCCAGCAATGATATTATTATATGATATCACAAGCTGTAACCCGTCAAAAACGTCGGTACTTTGTATTAATTTATTTAAAAAAAAATTGAGACAAAAAAAAGTTTAAAGTTACGGACAGACAGATAGGCAACAAAAGTAATATTATTGAGATTGCTAGTTATATGCTGTATACTGTAAAAAGCAAATTTATTTTGTAGAAACGGGGTAGAAAATGCCGCGCGAAAAAAAAAACTCTAAAGTGCACCAAAGTGGTGTATTTTAGAGTAATTAAATTGTTGTTCTCTTATTTTATTAACTCAATACTGTTTTTTTTTGCCTTGTATAAGTGTGTTAATATATATATTATTTATCACCATTTTAGTAATTTTGAATCGTTTGTAAATTTTGCATCAGTGATATCGCATAAGTGCACGCCCTGTTTTGAAGTTTTTAAATTTTCAGCGTTGGTAATTATTATTTTCATAGGTATTTTAGTATTGTACTTTATGTATTCAATACTATATTTAAGTACCGTACAGCTGAGTGCAAATATGTGTTTTTTTTTCTAATTTGGAGTCGTGTGTTTTGCGTGGTTATTTTCCGATTTCTTTTTTTGCGATTTTGATCCACTTTTTTTTATCCGGGTCTTTTTATTCCCAACCGCCACGGATAATCGAGAGACTGCCATACTTTGTAACTGGAAATATATTAAACTAATTAATTGCTCTGTCACGAGCGACGAGATTATTCCAGATGGCGTCGCATCAGGTTATTACTATTCCAGGGACTTCGTTATTTGGTACGATTAAAATATATTTTGACTAAAATCAACATCAGCTTTATATGGAGACAAGTTAAAAGTTACACTGTAGTAAACAAGACATTTTTATTTGGATGATTTTATTTTGTGAAATGTTACAAATGTTTGACTTAATTTCAGTTCAGACAAAAGCGTCAATATTTGTTAGGTGCTTTCTGTAATACTCTCACTTAGAAAAGGCGTGGCATTGTATTAAGTAAACAAATGTCTTTTCTCGTAGGAATGCGCAGTTGCACGGATCATTGTATGATCTAAATACGAAAACATCAACCAGATTGCAAATAAACTTGCGGTAGTTAGTTTTTAATTTGCTGTCTCAATTTTACTACTGTTTTGCAGGTAGTAAAAACTATTGAATTTAAGTGCAATTTTGTATTATTGTACATATTATGTAGAAGCACCTCGACAATAATGCGAATGACAATTACATACAAGGCTAAAGTGCACAGTGTAACCACGATAACAGCGCGCAGACAATTACACAAAGAACGAAACCATAAAATTAAAAATAAGGAAAAAACGATTTTTTAATCAAAGTTCAAGTTTACTAATAATGGTGGAAATTTTGTTAAATAATCCCTGAAAAAGTTTATCTTCAAAGGTTGAACACATTAACGAAAAAAATTTGGTTAAGAAACATCGAATTTTATCTATAGGAAGGAAAATATTTTTTTCATTGTTAATATTAGTCTTTACTTATGAAATTTCCGTTGTCTAATAGTGACTAGTTTGAAGATCGATATCTTGCATTTGACTTTGAATTCAATAGAAGATAATATTAAAGCCATGACATTCTTTTTTTTAAATAAGTTATTTATTTGCTTTCACGCCGGTTGTTTTTTTCCTTGATAGTGCTGTGTCTGCGACCACGGAAAAAATAAATATTCATATTTTTTCTTTACATTAGTTCCGTCGTGGTACTAATGCTGCATAGATGGCACGTAAAATTAATGTGTATAGACCAGGTATTTCAAATAAAAATGAAATATGAGTTTTTGGTTTTATTGCTTCCGTTCGGCAAAATTCAACCTCAACAACAAGCCTCATGAACGAATTGAAAGGTATAGTGGAAACGGATTTATCTCAAACTATGTGAGAATTAGCCAGAACTTTCAACGTTAGTGAAAACATGATAATGATTCATTTTCGATAAATTGGGGAAATAAAGAAACACGCAAAGTGGGTACCGTATGAATACTATCAAGCTCGCTATCAAACAACCGAGACTTGTCAATTTCTCTAGTCTACTACTTCTCCATGACGATGCTCGTCCACATAATTCACAAAGGACACTTTTAAAATTACAGAAGCTTTGACTTGAAACTCCCCCACCTGACTTGTTAGATCCTGTACCTACCGATTTTAATTTTTTCGGAATTCGGATAACTTTTAACTAGTGAAAAATTTCAACTACGATGAGACGGTGAAAAAAGCTTATAAAAATTATAAATTAATTTATTCTGGTCCCCAGGATTCCTATAGCAAAGGCATCAATGAACTTCCTTTAAAATGCCAAAAGTACATCGACAACAATGACCTATGCTTCGATTAATTTAATACATAATTTTGATATTGTTAAAAATTTTATACCATGCTTTGTTCGAAAGTACCATTAACTATGGCATCATTGCATGGGGCGGTGGCTACAAAAACGCTATCAAACCAATATTCGACATGCAAAAGAGAATATTAAAAAAAATAAGATTAGAACAAAGTTTTGTATTAAATGTTAGACAATAGTTTGTACTAGACAGTATGAAGTATTATTTCAATTAATGCACTCAAAAATTTAATAACTATAGGTCGATCCAGACATAAATTAATACAAGATCCCAAAATAACTAAAATAATGTTCTGTAAAAGTCCCTTATATACAGCTACTATATACTTCAATCTATTATCCACCGAACTAAAAATTGTAACCGAAGTAAATAAGTCAACAAAAAATTAAATAAGAAAATGGATAATCGAAACACAAGAACATCTGATATCCTTATAAATGTATATTGTAATCATCATACAACTATCGCTCGAGTCACTATTTTGAAAGCTAGGTATTCATATTAGTCGCTAGTTACTAATTTATATAGTTTTTATTGAGTTTTAGTCGCGTGTAAATCATTACAAATGTCTTACTTCTCATCTCCCGAACCCATGTACAGGTATATATATATACCTTAATAGGATTAAATATACTTATGTAATATATATTATATCTTGTATATTTTCTTTTAGAATTTAATAAATAAAATATAAATTAATTATTTTTTTTAAACAAAACGGCAATTTCATAGGTACCTGATATATACCTTCAATATGCTGAAATAATTATTTTAAATATTAGAGATATTAAAATACTATTTTTCATAGATCTTTTATATTTACAAAGCATTATTTTTAGTTAGTATTTCTTTCTAAGCTTTGTAAAGCACTCTAAAATGAAATACATGGGAATCAATGCTCTCATTTGAATTTGTACGAGTAGTTACGCAGTTGTCTCTCGCACCGTTGTCGACGCGCAATTGTCAAGGCACCACGGTTAGGCCGACCGGAGAGTGTGATCAAGCAGAAACCACCGAAGTCATTATATAAGACTACCAGAGCGAGGGAGATTGGGAAGGCCAAAACTAAGATGGAATAACAATAACTTTTAGGATTGTGGAGTACTTGCCACCCGCATGTGGCCAAAGCTACCAACCAGGAGCTAGATGCGCCCGAAGCGACCGCCGAGGTTACGGCCGCGCGTCAACACTCTCTCTCCGAACGCCACCTGATCCTCACGCTTTACCTATTGTACCTATTCTACGAACTTATTCAATTGTAAAACTTGCTCTCAAATAAAATCGAAGCTTGAAAATTGTGAGTATTTCTGGTCAATTTATATCTCTCCACTTGTCCATCAACTCTAGTTACATACATTTATACATGATCTCCTGGCACATTCAGCGAAGTCGCATAAATGTGCCAGGAGATCATGTTTCTTACAGATAGACATGATTTTCAATGTTTACGATAGTGATATAACCCCTCACATTCCCCTCCACCCTCACCACTCGCTGTTAAAGTAAATTACTATATTCAGTGGAAAATTTGTAATTGGCATAATTTTAAAAACCATTATTTCATATTTATTAAGATTGTTGATTTTCTGTTAATTTTCCCCAAATAAAATAAATAAATAAATAACGAATGTCATTTTTTGAGCATTTGCGAATACCTGCTACCGACATTCGCGAATGCGAATGCGAATACGAATATTGAGTTTTTTTAATTTGGCACCAATTATGTATGGCCTAGCGGCTCAGTTTTGCGCGAGGCGCGTTCCGTTTGCATCTTGTTCTGAGAAGAAGCATGAAGAATAATTTTGTTTTTGTTTGTTTAAAGTGTTTTCTTATAAAACATAAATAATTTATAGTTTGTAATTGAGCCCTTGCCCGGAATAACGTTGTATCCAACAAAACTCTCATTCCGAGATAAATTGAAAAAATGAAACCAGTTACAATTTATTACATTTTATATTTTAAATATAACAAACATATAATTCTTAACTAATCTCGATATAAAATAGGGAAATAAGGCAATTAAATTTGAACCTATTGTAAAAAAACATGCTGAATCAGTGGAAAAACGTTGTATAAGAAATTTTCACAAACAACGTTATTCCGCAAAACGTTTTTTTATTTATTCTGCTTTACTTAATAATGCTTTTACTTAATTTTACTATTTTTTTTTTTGTTTATTATTTTTACTTATTATTTTATTTATTTATTATTATTACTTATTTATATATAAAATATTATATATATATATATATCATATATATATCTATATATAAATTATAATTACTTAATAAAGCAGCATGCTCATCTAACATGAATTCACAAATGTCATCGAGGTCCTTGAGCTTAGCAGCCTTATTGGCAGTGGATTGGAATTGATTAAAGTTAGTTCCAGGCTCACTAACTGCATGATTTTTTTCCACACAAAGAGTTGGTAGAAGGCTATAGGAGGTCCATGATTCTTATTCTTTGTGGGAGGTTCTAGCTCTGATTGTGATGGGATCATCAGTATATAAAGAGCTTTTACGGAACGATAAGTCTCTCGTACATACTATTATCTATCTCCGTCCGTTTAATTTCTCATGATTACTCTTTTTATTGTAATTCAGTAACCTGAATTCTGATTTAATATTTATATTTATATTAAAATGGAGAAAACATCCCGGATTTAAACATTTTTGGCTCAAATTCAACCCTACGAAAAAGAACGAGGAATTAAATAAACTTTTTGTATTGGTATTATTTTAAGTTACGATATAAAGAGCACTATAATGCCAGCATTATTATCAAAAAGCATTTCAAATATCAATACGGATAAATCAATTGAGTAAAATCGGTTAACGTTCGACAAAATAATATTGTCACATATGAAATTACAATATCAATCAGAACTGCCAAATCGTATACAACGTTATTCCACAAACATGTTCCGGCGGGTCAATTGCAGGTTTGATAATATTTTTTCTGGATAAACACTCCTTTCCTGCATCCTTCAACTTATTGGCTTTGATATCTTTCCAGTTTATAACTTTACATGTTCGTTTTCTCCCGTTATTCATGTGAATTAAACTACGCTCCACGATATTGAAGTGCGGCGACGCCATTTTGAGGAACAATGTACAACGTTCTTCCACAAACCAGTAACTTTAAAATGCAGCCAGAAGCCTAAATATTTTTTTCTTGACATATTATATACCTTAAACGATGCATAATAACATACCCAACATAACTGCATCAATAACTCAAAATTGACATTTGTGTTGGATACAACGTTCTTCCGGGCAAGGGCACAATTAAAGAACATAGTTTTTGTTTGATTTTTGTTTTTAGTTTCGTTCAAGAAGATGATTACCTAACGTTAAAAATTTATGTAAAGACTAATAAAAGTTTCAGAGAAGAATTTGTTTTAGTTTTGCATTTTTATATTTTTTGTTTCTAATGAGAAGTTAATTGTTATTTAGAAGTGATCTGGAATATTAAGCTTTATTACCCAATGTAGAAGTAGATGGTTAATAAATAATACCAAATGATAAAGTAAAGTGAAGACTGATAATGTGATTTTTTCTTATACTGATAAAGTTATTTTTTCTTATAATAAAAAAATAAAAAATGTATGGATTTTTTATTAACCTAATATTATGTTTTTTCGGATGTTCATATTCGCAAAAAATTCTCTCTAACTTTGCTAATGCGATTGCGAATATGCAAAAATATGCGAATATTCGCGAATGAGAATATTCGTTACATCACTAGTATACAAACACGCATCTTTACTCACATCTCTTAACATAATCCAATCTGTAACAGAGTTATCTACGTTAGAAATCCAGGACTGGAAATAAATTAATATTAAAAGGGATCGATAGAGGAAAATTATTGAGAAAGCCAAAACCAGGGGTTGCAGAGACAATAGCGATGAAGATAATATATGGTTTGACGGTGTTCTATTTAACGATTCTTTCAATTTTTTTTTTCAGTTGATTCAGCAACATGTAGATTGACATTTAAAAAAATATTGATTGTATTATTTGTATAAATTTACTTATGTTATTTGATTAATTACACCTACATTTTTCGGAAATACCTTTCCATCGTCAGGGTATTATGTTTATATTACATAACACCCTTATACATTGATGTCACATATATATTGAGCTTTTTAAGATACCAACAATTTAAACTTCAACACTTTTCCACAATTCGCATCAATTCGTTGCACTAGAATGTGTCACATGTCTCTAATATTCGTATATCGAATAGTGCGCTTACCTATTCGCTTGCATCTGTGGTATTCGTAACTGTCACAACAACCACTAACGTGGTGCGCGGTTCCATCGCTGTTTATATTGTGTGCATACTTTCTCGAATCTTGTACACTTGTATTCTAGAATATCTATATCTATAGAATGTTGTATTGTATTGTATCTATAGAATACTTGTATTCTACGGCCCTCCAGATTACTCCAGAACGTCCAAGCTGTTCTGAAAACTTCGATTATGTAAAGTTTCCTCGATTTTAAAACCTTATGACAATTTCTTGCACTCAATTTTTTAACAGTATACAGTATTTATGTATCATTCTTATATTCTATATTCGCATGCCTGTATTGTACGATTAAACATCATATTTTTTTCATAATTATTAATTTTGGATCTGCATCGCTCTAAAAGCGCAGTGTTGAAGCTGCGGCGCTTATCACGTGTCTGAAGACACGTGATATGTGCATCAACTTTATGCAAATGTTTGGGTTCTTTATGAAGTCCCATGTCCAGTTTGTGAACCCCATGTCTTGTGTAAATTCAAACATTAGTATTTTTTTCCCAAACGTTCACATTTTTTTAGACCCAGTGCTTGCGTACTAAATAAATGATAGTGTGGATATGATTCTAGATATTTAAATGTTTATGTGAAATAAAATGAAAAATGACTGTGATTTGCTTTAATGCGGTAGTCTATAACATAATCTATCACACAACATCGGTAGGTATGCATATAATTGAAATATTATGGGACTGACAGGTAACACGGAAATGTTCACATTTTAAAAAAGAACCATCTCACGTTTAGCTAAGGTGTTGATTCTAAATTAACTGATAATCAAGCGTACCTACTTATGTGATACGATATGTTGTGGGGAAGCACTGTATTTCTTTGGATGATTTTGAAACAAACGAATTGATGGGCGTGGGTAACAGTGAATTTAGTAACAGAGGCCATATTTTTACTCCCTTTATATTAACTCGTGGCGTCTGCTTGCTTGCTTACCGGCTTGCCGTCGAAAAAAATTTGGATCGATTTTTAACCCTTTTCCCGTGATTCAGTCGAGCTGAAACTTTGCAAGCAGACTCATGGCGACGATCAAGAAGATCTTTTTCGTTAAAAAAAATTAATAATTGTAGTATAATTTTGGATTTTTCAAATTTTAAATGTTTTTTTCATACAAGTTGTATGGATATTTCAACGCACATGGTAGACGCGAAACCCGAAAATGAGAAAGGAGGTATTGTAAAAACTTGGTTTTTATGGGTTACTTTTTTTATGTTTTACTCTCGGGCAACATGATATCCTGGACACAAAATTAATTAATCGACTAAAATCAAAACTAACTAACTAACTAACTAACCATCACGCCGTTTCCCTGCAGGGGTAGGCAGAGAGGATTGAACGCCACACTCTTCTATCCTGGCACACCACTTTTGCTTCGGCCACATTCATACATCTTCTCATACACGTTCTACGATTGTTGCGGCTTTTAACAGGGCCATCCTCAAATACTTGTAGTACCTGATCGTGCCAGGTCTTTCGCGGACGCCCTCTATTCCTGTTGCCTTCAACATTCGCCTCATATATTTTCTTAACCATCCTTTCCTCGTTCATACGTTCCACATGACCAAACCATCTCAGCACTCCTTTCTTTATTCTATCTACCACACTACAGCCAGCATTGCATTCACTTCTGCAAAATCAAAATGTGTCAAAAATGTTCTAATACATGTAGGGTGGGTGACACAGTTTCAGCATCATGCATACTTTACCCAATATTGTGTTGCAAAAATGTCAAATCGACAAAATAATTTAGGTAGATAGGTCAAGCAATTTTGCGTTGCTATGATATATACTGCTGACTCGAGTCAAACGGGTTGGTTAATAGATAAGACACACAATATTGCATCTATCAATAAGTAGGTTAATGCTTCGTCAGCGACCCTGTTTAATTGCATTAGGGGGATAAATACAGGGGCTGAACATGAAAAAAGACAGTGTATATCAAACCTCCATAGCAGGCTGATTTCTGACCCTCACCATGTCTCGAGTGGATCTCAGTCTTAAGCTGTTCTTTAGCTTATACATACTCACTACTGGAGCGTATCTTTAAAGCTTAATACGCACATAGTAAGGCAGATATACCGCAACAAAGTTTGTATTTTTTTCAATATTTCTGACTTATCCTCTGTAGAATGTTAGATGATGATTGAAGTATTACAAATCAAATATTTTAATTTTTTTCACATTAACACTATTCAAATAAATCGATTTTAAACTTGAAGAAGAAAATTCGTTAAAATTTTTATTATGTTTTAATTATTTTATATTCGTTAAATTTGTATGAATTTTAATACTCGATATCAGTTACAGGCGCGTCGCTGAGTTGGAGCTGTCGAGATCAACAAAGGTTACAAACAAAATATAACTAGATTGTAAGAGATCAAGGTAAGTGGAAGTTATCAAAACCGAAGTGCCTTTTGTGGAGCAGCGAAACGTGAAAGGTTTAAGTTTGGGCACTATGCGGCAATTCCCGTCCAATTTGCCCACACTTCCGGACACTTTCATCCCCATTGACACAACTTGTCCCGCTCTGCCCCCGCCGCACCCGCCCTACATACATCCTTGGGGCGCATTATTCCAATTGCCACGCCGAGAATTGGGTTAAGGAATTGTTGGTCGGCCAAGAAATCCTACTCTGAAATGCATTGGAAATACGTCGAGTGCGGGCTAGAGTAGACGCTTTAACGTTAAAAAATCGTCTTTGACGAAGTTTTATGAAAATTTGCATTAAATGAAAATATGTCTCGTTGTGTCTGCGTACGAAGATTGGTTGGATGGGGACGGAAATATCGGATGGGAGTGTGGAAGAGGAACGAAAAAGTGGACTGTATATCGAAAATGAGGAACAAAAAAGGATGGGAGCCGAAATTTACACCACACGAAATTTGCCTGCTCCTTTTCACTGCGATGATGAAACCTGATTGCACTTGCACAATTCAGTGACTGCACTGCACAATTGTCGAAAAAGTTTCAATACATGCGACAGAATTATTCGAAGTTCGACGATACCTTTTCTATAAATCCCTTCACGATAAAACCGAACGATGGTGATCACTGACGACAGGTTATCGGCTATGAACGTAAGTTGAGGGGAAAGAAAGCGGGGAAAGGGTATAGACGTCAACACACCAATTCTCATTCAACACCAAGACGCGTAGCACCTGGATATCGGCAATATCGAACAGTGTCTAATTCTTGTAGGTGCTGCTTGCTGTTATTTGTGAATAAAATGCGGATAGTAAATATATATCACTTCAAATAATATAATATAATAAGTACGTTATAATTTTTTGTACTCGGGAGAAAAACCATATAAAAACAAAGAGTGCGTAGGAGCAAGAGTGTTTCCTTAATTGATATCACTTTTTGTAATATAATATTTTCACAAGGTCTAAAATATCGAGAACCACGCATAACTGAAGTATTTTGAATATTATAGTTGAATTTATAATTAAATTAATTATTCTGGAATGTTCCAGAACATAAGATCTCTATAAATATGCGGCGGGATCGTACGGAATATACAGTTGTGCTTGACAGCCGCAACAAAACCATTGAAAGGCGAACTCAGGCGAATTGAAAAGAGATAAAACAAGCGATAGAAATAATTGGATACATACGTGAGGAATTTTCTAATGCAAACTGAGTGATTTAAGCAACATGCATCAGTATATCAAGTTGAATATTCGGGAGTGACAATTAGTGCGAATTACGAAATTGGTGTGAATTAATGAACGTGCTGAATTCAAGTTTTTCTGGAAAAATTTAATTTCCAGGTTGTTCATTATTATTCTTTTACACAATATCAATACAAGTCAGTGTGTGTGTTATCGCTATCTATGCGAGAAAGTAACAAAGTTATGTGACCGCTTCATGCTACAATGCACTTTACGTCAATTGACGCATTATATTGGTTATGTACACCACGCTAAATGTGTTGTTTTTTATAGTTGTAGTTGTTTATAGTTAATTTAGCACATTCATAGTAATTATTATTACACCATTTTTAAAACTCTCCGGAAATTCTTGGTATGTTCACTTTTTACAAAAAAATATTTTCATCACCTACTAGTTACAGCTGATAAAGGGCGTCGACAGTTATTTTCATTGATAAGATATAATTAATATTATTTGATCCCCTTTCCATAAAATAATTAAAAATTTAACATATCTATGCATTTAATTGTATTATTAAAAAATATGTATAACATGAACAGATTCATCAGTGGTTTACTGTACACCGTCATGAGTCTAAAATCGAACTGTATTATTTTTTAAATTTTTAACTCAACGATAATTTTTTAACACCGCCTTGCGGCATTAAAAAATGATATTTCATTAAATATAGTTATTTAAAAAGTGTCTTAGTGGTTAAGATGTGTATTTTTTTGAGAAATGATGTTTATGATGTTAATGTCTATGACGTAACGTATCGAATTTTTTTGTGCAAATGAAAACAGTATGAAAATTATATTCAAAAAAAATTCTTAAAAAATTAGAAGTTTAAATTATAAGTTACATGTGCAAGTAAGAAAATTTGAACACAATGTTTTTGAGATAGTTTCTCTACCAGTCTGATATTCGAGAAAAACGCAAAAGATTAATGAAATACGTTTAAAAATTCATCTACCACACTAGATGCCAATTTTTTTCAACTAGCCAATTTTTATTTTTATTTTTATTTTTATTTTTATTTTTATTTTTATTTTTATTTTTATTTTTATTTTTATTTTTATTTTTATTTTTATTTTTATTTTTATTTT
>JADDOH010019449.1:0-19096 GCA_016648135.1 Agrypnia vestita | reverse complement strand
AATTTGGTAGCCGTCTGTTTTGCAGTGTGTGGTCTAGCGTTATCATGAAGCAGCAGTGGCCTAGAGCAATTAACCAGCCTCGGTTGTTTAGCAGCTAGCTTTTCCATCATGGTTTACAGTTGCTGACAATAGACATCTGCCGTAATCGTCTGGCCAGATTTAAGAAAGCTGTAGTGAACGACACCAGCACAAGTCCACCAAACGCTCACAAGTAACTTTTTTGGAGTCAATTTTCGCTTGGGGCATGGTTTGGCTGGTTCGGCAGGGTTCAGCCATTGCGATGAGCGCTTCGATTATCGTACAGGATCCACTTTTCATCACAGGTAATGATTCGATTTAAAATCCCTTCATTATTGTGCCGGTTGAGTAATGCAACGCAGCAGTCAACGCGCGTTTGTTGATTTGCTTCACTCAATTCGTGAGGTACCCTCCTTTCAAGCTTTTTCACCTTACCAATTTGCTTCAAGTGGATTAAAACAGTTTATCACTAACACCGCAGCCTGCAGCTAACTCGGATGTGGTTTGCGATGGATCCGCTTCCACAATAGCCTTCAATTCTTCATTATCAACTTTGGTCTCCGGCCGTCCACGGGGCTTGTTCTGCAGGTCGAAATTTCCAGAACGAAAACGTTGGAACCAAAAACGCACTGTGTTTTCTTTTGCGGCACCGTCGCCATACCCATCATTAATCCTTCGAGCCGTTTCTGCAGCACTGGTGCCACGGTGGAACTCGTACTCGTAAATAACGCGATATTTCAAGTTTTTCATTTTGTAAACTGAGTGACGCAAAGAAAAAAACAATTGAGGAAAAAACAAATGAATTATAATTTTCAAAACACAAATACATGAGTAAATAGCTGTATAAATTTGGATTTGGAATTCCTAGCCAAAGAGAAGATATTTGAGATCAAATTTGCCAGTACGGCAAAACCTCAATTTCATATGTAAGGACCTAATATTTAAAAACACATTCTTATTGTGAAGTTGCAATTTTTTCAGAACAAAGTTCCGTGAAATTTAAAACCAAATTAATTAATCCATTAGAAAGACAGACAGAAAAATCAAATCCTGTCTTTCTTATTCTTAATTAATCTGGTTCCTAAGCTTTTGTTTATATCAAAATATTTTTTTTTGTTTCGAAAAGATAATTTAAAAAATGTGAATCGTTAATGCTATTTTAGCATCTTATATTTGCGATAAATTTACTTTTTCTTTTTATGTATATCCCAAATTATATTTCAAAATACCTACATTTAAAATTTTAATCTTTAGTGAGCGTTGCATTCTGATAAACGAACCATTGGCCCCGGTACACACTGATAATTCAGTAAACAAAAATAAAATATTTTCTTTTTATTATTTATAGAGGTTAGACGAAAACAAAGACATATACATAAATATTAATTAAGGAATATATAAAGAAATCATTGAATAAAGACATCAGACATGTAATTATGGATCTAGTATCATAAGCCCACTGGAAAAAATTGTGAAATAAATAAATTTAAAAAAATATAGAGGTATCATTACCAACTGCGAAATTTATTTCTTATATGTATAAATCGTTTCATGCAAAGGATAACATACGTCTCTATCAAAGTCCCATAAAATATACGGAAGGTTTTCAGATTTGGAATATATATACACAAAACTTTCAAAAATTTGATAATGTGTGGCTGTTCTAATAATGGAATTGGTGAACATTTAAGCCATACGGGTTGTAAGCCCTGGACCATCATTCGTAAGACTTCATACGCGTTTCAAATATTAATAACTTCGTCTCTATGAGACTTAGACTTCTGTAATTTATCTCAATTAAAATAATTAAGCGTTGGCGATTACCTACCGGATTTTTCATTTATAATATAAATAATAAATATACACAGAGAATAAATATACACGGAGGAATATCAACCTGTTAATAAGTTAAGCATTATTAATAATAAATTTATTAATTAACTCGATGGTTTGAAAGTACAAATTTAAAGTAAAAATTAAATTCTAGGTCTATTAATCGACTCAAATCTCTAACCACATTATTGGCGGCGTGTGAAGCCAAATTATTTGTAATATCAAATGTTATTATTTATTAGTGTTTCAAGGCAATATGTCTAAAGACAAGTAAATTAAGAGATGAAATAATTTTAACTTAACTTTGCTAATTTTAATTTTAGTTATATCTATGGTTACACTGAATATTGAAGTATTGTTGCGATTTCTAATAACTTATCCAAAGAAAAGTATATTCTTAATAATCGAGTTTCGAGAATTGTCAATAAATTTTGAATAGAAAATATTCAATATACTTTGGGTAAAATATTCACAGGTAGGAACATAAGCGACATCAAACTTTGTAACTTTTTTCAATACTTGTGGCTCATTTTCTATAAAAATTTGGAATATCACTGCAATAACTTATATCGAATATTCCAAAAATCTTTATTTAACAATTAAGTTTGTCATTTTAGAAAGCTATACGTTTAAAAATATGTTAATGAATATATTTTCATTTGATTATTTTTCTGAATTTTCAAGCCATATTGTAAACACTTATCACTCATTCGATTCACACACGCTTAAATTATTACACCCAGTTAAATTATCTTGGAATTTTAAAAAATTTAAACAAAAAATTGGAAAAAAGTTTATTAATAATATAATATTCAAAAACTCCTCACTCCTTCTCTCTTTATTTCCATTAATTAAATCAAGCCCCATCCCTGGCTACCTCCTTCCCCCCCACCTATATCAATACCTAAGATATTTTATTTTATTACAATGCTTGTTAGTATATATTCTCACCTGTAGTTTTCGAAATTAGAAGTGCATACATAAACTCAAAAGTGGTCTGATACAAGTATTTATTCCACAAAATAATCACTTTGCTAGAAGATCGTCTTAAGGTTAAAATTAACCTTTTCCGTAATTATTTCGTTTTGTACTCTATTATTGTTGCAGTGTAAAGTTTTTTTAAAGTGTTATATAGCTGAAGAGGAATTAAATATAATGTGGTACTTTTACGTAATTTAATAGTGGTTTATTGAAGTACTGTCAATTTACTGTTCCATAAATACAAGGAATTCGAGTTTATTCGAAGAGTAAAAATATTTTTCTTTTGAACTCGCATAAAACAGATTAAGACTGGTTCTTTTATCTAATGGAACTAACTCGTGGTATTATTCTTAAGAAAAACTCCAAAAGAATCTTAAAAATATATTCACGATAAGGCGCCAAGAACTATTAGCCTTGTGACTTCTAATTTAAAGATTGCAATCACAACAATTCGTGTGATAAGTCACATCGTGTAACGAGGATATCGGAGAATTTATCGATTTACGGATCGATGTTTTTTGGGACAAAGTGGAACATTTCTGGAAGATTAGATATTCGATAAAAGTCCGATAAAGAGTTGTGAGGAAACTGAAGGCGACATAATAAAATGGTTTGGGAAAAATTAATACAAATACATTAATAATTGATATTAATTTTAATAAATAAATATTTTAGGGATTTAAGAAATAGTTATAATTATAATAAGTTTATTAATAATACATAAATAAACCGTGGATGAATTTATTTAGTACTAATTTACGAATTTATTTAATTGCAAGAATGTAATGTGATTTTGTTTAAGATTTCATACTAGTATTTAAAAGAGGTGAGTTATTATGCATGGTAAAATTATGAAATGTATACGAAATGTCATCATCATCATCATCATTCTTGGTACTACAACCCTTGGTGGGTCTTGGCCTCCTCAATAATTTTCCTCCACTCATCTCGGTCTAGTGCCAGCTCTTTCCAGTATCGAAGCTCTAAGGCAGACATATCTTTGAAGACGTTGTCACTCCATCTTAATTTTGGCCTTCCTAAGCTCCTTCGCCCTATTGGCCTTGAGTTCAGCAGGGACTTTGGCGCTTGATGCTCGGACATTCTCTCCAGATGACCCAGCCACCGAAGTCTTCCCAGTTTTATAAATTTTGTGACGTTTGGCTCCTTAAATAGAGTAAAAAGCTCATTGTTGTAACGTCTGCGCCAAAGTTCATTTTCTAGAACCGGTCCGAAGATACGCCTCAAAATTTTCCTTTCAAAAACGTCCAGTGCTCGCTCATTCCTCTTAGTTAGTACCCACGTCTCAGCTGCGTATGTGAGCACTGGCCCAATAAGCATTTTGTAAAGTAATATACGAAATGTATTACCAGATAATGTTTATAACTTTAGCTTCTTAAGATTTTATTAATAAAAATAACCGACTAGTTATTTTCATATATCATTATATTCATCTGACTCCGAAGGCAAAATAACACGAATTATTTTACAAACATCAGACAATCTTCCAACACAATTAAATTTAAAAAATATATTAAAAAATTACAAAATAATAAAAAAAAATTCATGTATATTTTAAATTGTGACAATAAATTGTAGGCTTAATTTTTTTTTATCAATTTTGTTTATTTCAACGCCACGCATTTTAAAAGTGTCTTTATTTAAATCAATATATTATATTTTATTTTCTAAGATACCACTAGTCCTATGGATATCTCATTATTTAGGGTATTCAAAATAAATCAAACAAAGTTTCTTCGAATTCACTGAATTTATTAAACGTAACGACCATTTCGCTTTCGCCTAACGCATCCAGATATAAATCCTTAAACTTTACCACCACCGCAGGGGTAACATAGGAGCCCAAACGGAATAAAAAAAGTTAAGCCAGCGGAGCAGTAGAGAAATTTCACATATTACAAATACCTAAAATATTAATAACCCGTCAAAAATGACGGTAATTTTACATGTCGGTTCCTAATGAATAAGTTTTTATTTATTTATAAAAAAAAGTTTTATAAATGAGTTACGGACGTAACAGGATTTTAAGAAAGTTACAGATAGACAGACAGACAGACAATGAAATTATTATTATTGGGATTTTTTGAGGATCATTTTCATTCATAATTTTTATTATAAAAATCTTTCAAAACACGACTACATTTAAACACGACATGACGTATCAATTCGCCATTGTTTGAAATAATACCTTGTTTTTGTTTGGTGTTGTACCGTAGTATTTGTACATCTGGGTACAATACAATACTTGGAATCCTTCCTCCCAGACCATAAATTATGCACCATATACACAATACACAACAAAACCGATATTGTTTTGTTAAAAACGAATAAAATTAATCTCTTGTACGTCATGCACCGCGAAACCTACATAAATGTCAAATTAGCCATGTGAATTGTGACCCAAATGGACGTGACTAATGAGATGAAATACTTTGGCGGGAATTAAAAATGTTTAATTTCAAAACCATTCTTGTACTCTTAATTTTTTTTTCGTAGACGTATTTTCTAGACCAATGTAAACATTATTATAAAAAAAGGGAAATTTCTCTATTACCAGACCATATGAGTACCATGATGTAAAATGATGTGGATTTGAGTTATAAAAATCATATTATATTTACGAAAACGGACTCTATACTTTTTTATGTTTAAGAATCACTAAGAAATTTGTGATATATTATAAATCAGGAAAATCTGACTACAATTACAGGGCTGCAATGGCGATAAACTTACGATGAATTTTTGACTTAATATTTACTTTATTTATTTATTTAAGATTTATTATGTTCAATCGGTTAATTTTATAGACATAAAAGTATAGCAAGGAGCTGGGAAGAGCTAGAATAATTATCAACGGTGACGAGAACTGCATGCCACAACCTAATGTAATCAGACTTCTAATATATAAGAAAATGTCACCCACAGACCACTAAAAAATAAAGACACGAACTAGTAAATATCTTGTTACATAACCTGGTATCACGGCTGGTTCCAAAACTTTTGACTTATTTAAAAAAATACAACGATCTTGGAAATTTTGAAACAATTACGAAAAGGTCAAACTAAATACTGAAAGTATATTTTCTTAAGGGGGGGGTAAGGTTAATTCGTACAAAAAAAGGCATGTTTTTGTGAATTTTTTGTGACGACACAGTTAAAATCTCTTTATTAAACTAATAATACATTAAAGTATGATATTGGAAAAATATTGTGTAAAATTTTCAAGACGAAATATTAAGAAATACGGCAATGGATTCGGACGTGTCTCAGAAAAAAGTAGAATTGCGGTGTCCATCATAACTTGGTGCTAAATCATCTGAAATCAAAAAATCAAAGTTCATTCGTTAGATAATAGATTTTTCCAGGTAACGCTGGGAGGGTTTTTTGAAATTTCAATTTTTCAATTTTTTGGAACACTTTGAAAGGAAAAACGCGTTTTTTTGCGAAAAATATCGACTAATTTGTTATTAAAAAATAAAAATTAATAAAAAATTTGAAAAAAACTCAGCGTTACCTTGTAAATTATGTACAGAAATAGTATTCAAAATTTCAAAAGGATCGGTGCAGTAGTTTTGAAGTTATGATGGACACCGACTTTGAAAACGTGAGATTTACGCGAGGAAAACGATTTAAAGTTTCGCACACTGTAAAATTCAAAATAAAACTTAACACTTATTTTATACTTACATATAATCGTCGATGCCATGTTCACACGGCAAAGAGCTTTCATCATCAGCATCTGTTTGTCCTTGTCTACGTAAAACTCTTCCAATGCAAATAGCACGTCCGGTAGTCCTCAGGTGAGCGCGTCTCTTACCTGCCCGAGCAGGTATAGAAAATCAGTCTGAGTATCGCTCAAATGTTCATAATTTCGTCAATTTTGCTCCGATTGACTTTAACTTTTGACACAATATTCTTGCGATGTTATACATTCATTTAAAAAATTAAAAATAAAATGCAAAAATAAAAAGTTAAATACCTTACCCCCCCTTAAGAAATTAGTCATACTTTATTACAAAAAAGCTAAAAATTCAGTTTTATATCAAAATTTAAAAAAAATTAAAGAATACCTACAGTAAATACCTATAGAAGAATATCTATAGTAAAAAAATATGTTTTTTTACATATAAATTATACAGATTTACAGTTTGATAAATTAGAAATTTTGGAAATAAAAAAAGCGCTAATAGTAAATTGAATTGAATTGAAGCTAATAGTAAAGCGAAAAACTAGGTCCTTTTAATAAATAGTAATCTTTTAAATTTGTTTTTATGTCCGTACTTAGTTATTATTCATTCCTAATATAATTTTTAATGTTTTAATCGCCTTTACTTTGATTTTTAATTTGTTAGTATACATTGTATCTTGACGAATTATTGTAAAATAAGGCATTAGCCCTGAAACATGTTAATATTTTCAAAATATATATATATATAAATAGTGATAACAAAGTATGTACATTTTTGTTAATTATATAAAACTAGCTGTTTGTACCCGGCGTTGCACGGGTTAAGGATTAAGTTGAAAATAAATTTGTGGGGGGAAACAAAGGTTTGATCGAAATGGTATAGATGTGCATCGAAAATATATCAGAGGGAGGAGAAAAGGTAAAAGCGGAGGGAGGAAATATAGCATATGTTACTCGCCGAGTCCTAAAGAATAAGTTTCCAAATTTTGAGTCCGATCGGTTAAACAGTACAGATTTAACTTAATCCTTAACCCGTGCAACGCCGGGTACGAACAACTAGAATAAAATAAAACTCTACGAATTAAAAACACTTTATCATAGTTAAAAGTCGACCAGTAAATCGCGGTTCTCCTCATTCTGAATCTTTTATTTAGTTGAAATCTATTGCGTAGCCCGAATCTACGACGTAACGAACTCCCTTCGGAATCTATTTTCCCACAGGCAGAGAGAAATTCTTGCACATCCAGAATACAATATGTAACTCTGGTACCTACATTTTAAAACTCAAAAAATACTTTTTACCAAAGACAAATAAGTTTTTCAAAATTTGAATATTTAAAGTGTTAACTCTTAAAAGACTGTGCTAAAAAAAACTTTGGGGACGGTGGAGTAACACAGCGTTACCTGATTAAAAATCGGCATAGTTTTTAATATGTGATAAAATATACATATATACAATACAGATAAGACATTTAAAAGGTCCCTTTATATAATTATGTAAGGTAAATATACATATTTGCATTATTTTAGTAAATTATTATAAAATCATGGCAAATCGAATTTGCGTGAGCTTCCGCCGACGTTTCAATAGCAACTGAATACAACGACGCGGTCGCCTGCTCGCTTCAGTCGCATGCACTCCGTCTTTGTCTAGCACGTGTTACCCGGCTCTATCGTACTCTTTCTATATTGTTTTTGGTTTCGCCGAAACCCAAGCAAACGCCATCTCTGTCCTACATGAAATGTACGGTATTGTCGTGCTCTTCCTTGCTCGATTTAACTGCGATGCACAATATACTGCTCTCTCTTAAACACTGGCCGAAAATACGAGAGTAATGAATAAATATTTTTTAATTAAAAAATCCGTACATTCCTAACAGTTTAATTTAGTAATTTTAGTGTGAAAATGTCTATTCGATGATTACAAAAAATGTGACGTTTTAGTTTTCGTAAATAAGGTAGATATTTCATATTTTGTATGACAGGTAGACCTACGTTACATCACCGACACACAGGAGTTAAATATTACTACGACGTGAAATTAATCATTCTTTTAATTGCTTATATAAAAACAAATTATTGCTGCTGTGCATGCTTGGAAGGTAGATAAATACGTATATTTGGGACTAACGGTAGACAAAAACTTCAATTGAACAAATCACCTAGAATACACGCGCAAAAAACTAAGAACACAACTATGTAAATTATTTCATCAAAAATACCGTATTCTAAATTATTTAATCTTTAATCTATAAACAATACCGTACCTTAACGATATTCTTTATGCGATAGTATGATAGGCTTAAGTATAAACTAAAACAGATACGAACTAACGTTTTAAACTTTGACAACAAAAATTACTATATTTAAGAATATTTAAAATGTTCGCAAATAAAAATCAAAAAGCAGAATATAAGTATCAACCTAACAATCCATTTGAAATGTGTAATATCTTACCGATACAAAAATAACTTCATTACAAACGGACACTAGAAGAATTCGGAAAAGACAGATTTAAAACACCAAAACAATACAAATATATGACATGGCAAATAATGAATAAAAATCTATAAATAAGCAAAAAAAATATTTTTTACTAGAAAATAAAGTCGTACTCACCAGAATGATGATTGAAAAAGATCTAGAAGATTCCAGAAGGTTCTATAAGATTTCGGAACGCTCTAAAAAGTTTTTTAAGATTTTTATACCTGTTGATATTTTGGCAATTTTAAGTCAATCACAGATGCCGAAACCAACAAAAAAGAGACGTCAACGCAAAAATGCTCACCGAATTATGGTCCCAGGCAAAGCCAGGCCAATCAGCTAGTAAACAATAAAAATAAAAATACAAAAAAATTAATACATCGAATTGTTGTTCTTTTCATCTTACTTCGGGCCAGGGATATATGGCTTCTTCGTCCAGATGCTGTGGACATTTTAGGTATTTTTAACAGGTTCCTGTTTCTTGATCTTCTTTCTTTCTGTTTATGGTCCGTTTTATACTTATTTTTATTGCAATGTATATGTAATTAAATGCTCGGAAAGGGTGAACTAATGCCATGTCTGATGGCGAATGAAGCTCTAAACAACTTGGCACCGTGCAACACACAACAGCTGTGTCAGAACGAATTGCCGCATGCCGCATAAAGCAGCTGAATGCGTCTGTCACGCGGTAGCCTACTACCGGATATAAAATGGTAGTCTAAATATACCACATCAATTTCAACAATCACTGCAAGCAGCGGCTCATATCCTTTAAAAAAAATTTTTTTCAAGAAATCTCAACATTAAACTATTATAAAATTAAAGAAAGCAATGTACCAATAATAAAAATAACAAAAAAAAACTAATGAATAACTAAACCTAAGGAAAATAAAAAAAATATTTTCTCGGAAATCGATAACGTCAATAGTAATATCGCACGTACCCTACGATATTGATAAATTTTAATATAGAGTCAATCCTTTCTACACTGGACTTGAATAGATTTAATGCGAATCTGTAATTTTTTTTTCTATCTACATAATATTATAACCGACATGCATTACTGCCTCCAACGTTCCGCAGAACATTCAGATGCTTACACTGCTACATACAGACAAAGGGAGCCCGGATGTTAGATTCGTGCCCCTTCACATAGTATAAACTTTCTGATGCGCATCCCCTTCATTAACATTTCACAATCTTTCCCTTATCTGAAGTGATATAAATATTCATACACGACTCACCACACATGCATTTTTTACTTCAGGTGGGCTGTAAGTTTTTTAACTTTATAAATCACTTCTGTGCAGGAACCACGCAAAACACACACGATAGCGCGCGGGAGTTTGGTTCTTGGAAATTTAGTGACAATGGATTGCTTTTTGGATTGCTATGAACGTTCTGCGTGTGAACAACGATTCTTATGTGATTATTCGGCGCTTGTTTCGCGCTCACTACTGATTACACAGTGTGAAATAATGTCCGAATATTAAAGTTCAATGCTAAATAAAAAGAAAACCGAGCGGCCACAGAGTAGGAGAAGCGAATAAAATGTCGCGCGAATTAATAATCTCTACAAAAAGATCTGCGACTTGCAAATTTTCTGCTACTATAGCGATACCAAGATCAACTTAAAACAACACCTTTATAAGATCCAATTGGTGTAAGATTGAAAGTACAATGGTTGGATTTCACGATAAAGATTTGTTGAGACATTCGTTGTTCGAGCCGTTCATTAATTTTAACAACTTTTTTTCCTTCGACGAAGCGAAGATTTTTAAAGCATAGATCGGGCATATTAATAAACAGAGTTGCAGGTTCTAGACCAGGTAAATTACATCTCCATCCTCCAAAAGTGACAGTTTGTTTGGATAACCATCATCAAAAACCATTATCGGTCCATATTTTTCAAGTTCCTTCCGACCTACCTAATTACCAGATTTGAGGAATGCTAACGACGGAATAGTAAATATGGCGAGATAGATCAGACAATATTATTGAGACATAATTCTCTTAATTCCATAAATTTTTTTTTCACAGAAATAAAAATTAATTATAATATAATATATGTAGCCTTTTTATATATTTTTCAAAAATGCTAAAACTTATTGTTGGCCCTTTGTTTAGTAATCGATGAACACAATTCTCCCATAAAACTATTTTCTTAATATTTACATAAAAAGAATAACTCTTTTTCAAACTAAATACTGCTTCTGAAGACCAATATTTCACAAGTTTTATATATGAAAGAATTTTTGAAAACAGCCAAAAAGCTTCTTTAAAAATGCCTTCGAAATCACGTTCATACAAATACTCACTCTACCGGAGCGCTGTTTTCTTTAACGCCATGCCAAAAATGAAAAAATATCTCACGTATTCTAACTGAATTGGATTTTCTCTTTCAATCGAAAATCCATCTGACCTTTCAAAATTTCGAAAACATTTACAACGCTATACGACTCTGATTATTTTTATATTTTGACATTGACAACGGTTCATAAATCCTAAAACAGAATGATGTCAAGTAGGTACACAAATTGTTTTTATTACCATATTAAGTTTGTGAATTCGTTTTAGCGTTAGCAGGCAAGGAAAAACCTTAGAAATACGTTATCCTGAAGTGAATTTTCTTTATCTACGACAGAGTAATTTCAGTCGGCCTTCAAGAGCATCGTTGCATGGAAACGAAAACAAACTAAGGCACCAGGAGAACATACATCAGGTATATTTAACTATAAATGGTTATGGACATTTTAAACGAACCGTATGTTTTTCCGAGATACTGTTCTCGTCGTTTCGTTGAAGTCGTATTCAACGTCATCAGGAGAACGACCTGTACCCGCGGAGCTATAATAGTATTATTTTTCACCCCTCTGGCATGTTCGTGGATACGAACCATAATAGTGCTTGTCCACCACTCATTGGTGAACAAGCACTATTATGGTACGTATCCATGTCAGAAATTTGTATGAGATTCTGTACTTCAATAATTTTTGAGATGCGATATTTGCATCTGGAGGACGACATTTATTTATGAATCCCTTGTACTTTACTTTTCCACACAATTAACTATCATATGTAAATTTACGACTAATTTCCAAAGGTCTCATTTAAAAATAGCAAAAGATAAAAACGTTTAGTAATCTCACGCGCTTATTTAAAATTTTAAACATAATTTTACACAGAACGTATTTATACGTGCCGTCTAATTTTGAGTATTGGGGTAAAAATTACCAAACTATTAATCTTGTTATTTTCGAAATACGGTCTACTATACAAAATCTATGATGTTTTATAGAAAGCTATTGTAAGGTAATATTTTTATATTTTAGTTTTATATTGTTAGTAAAACATATAATTTTGTTCGGGGCGTGGACATTTTTCTGATTTTATCATTATTTATACTTTATTTATTTTATCGATCTCACGTATTTTTAATGTGTAACATCTTTCGTGAAAATGGACGGAAATGCGTAACAGGAAATAAGACGCCAAGAAGCGCGCGCTATTTCATTTAACCAATGAGCGTGCGCGATGGAAACAAATCATCGTTTATAAACAAATCAATGTCCAGCAAGTGCCATCACAGCGAAGACGCACACTTCCAACAGCCAGCGCTACTGATATCGTATATACGCTACGCGGCTGGTGTCAAGCGTGTGGATATTCTAACTTAGATATATTTTGGCTTATATCTTATCAAATACTTAATTTATTGATAATAATAATAAAAAGAATACGAAAATATCCAACAAATACTATTTTTTTTTACTTTAATGTAAACAATAATGATTCACATTCTCAAATATTATATAATTTATGTGATTATTTTAAATATTCATGCAAAGTATTCAAACAATTTGTATGACTGCACACTACTGCCATCTATGAAAATAAATAAAAACATATAATTGACCAAACACATTTCTAAACAAAATGCGTACGTAGATATACGGTACCTACTAAGTGCGGCAAAATTCAATAATAAATCAATTTACATACATTTTCTTTACTTGTATTTACTAATTAATAAATATATAGGTATTTGCTTTTTTAAATGTTGATGTTAAGTTCTGTTGCTGCTCAATTGATATTTTTAATTGTGAGATGTCAAATGTTACACATCATATGAGACTTCTGTAAGTTCGCTCGTTTTTTAATATTAATTTCTTTTGCAAGATAAATTCTTCACACATAAACATAAATCACTCTGTCTCAAATTACCACATTTCCAAAATTATGTGAGATTCAGCAAACCCTAGCGTTGTTGAAAAGATTTTATATGAGGCTATACGATGTGTCTGCTGATGATCAGGTTACGCCACTAATGCAGGAGGCATCAAGCCAAGCTGTCTCTTAAACAAAACCATATCTCAGATGAAATCGTTTTTAAAGTGTCGTTAATGGAATTTCGTCTAGACGTTACTCGTGAAGAATTATAGGGAAAGAAGACCTCTTTCGTCTCATTTGCCGCTTTTCTAACGTTTTTACAAGGATTGAGTGCTCACGATCTTTGTTCCTTTATTTGATGGGTAATCATTTAAGTTGTGGATAACATCATAGTCAATTGTAATAAATTTTAACGTCGTTATTATGAAAGAGTTAAGGCTGTTATTACGGTCGTTAGACATATTTAACGTAATTTCGGATATTTTATACGCACCGTATGTATTACCGAGAAGCGAATCTCGACGTTTCGATGGATATTTATCCAACGTCATCAGGAGTCCGACCTCCACCTACGCGGGTAAAGGTCGTCCTCCTGATGACGTTGGATAAGTATCCAACGAAACATCGAGTTTCGCTTCTCGGTAATACATACGGTGCGTATAAAATATCCGAAATTACAGTTAAATATGTCTTTATTATGCTTTAAATTATTATAAAAACCAATATAATAATGGCGAATATTATTTTTAAAAATATAATTACAAGCTTTATATTAAAAATCAACCGGTTTCGGAAAAATTGTCTTCATTGAGATAATGAAAACTAGACCAAAACATATAAATTCTTTGAATATTCTATATCTGAATTAAAAAATACTACCTATGATAAAAAAAATTGAGAAAGTATCTTAAATGATTCAAAATAATTGGAAATACTATGTATTTTTTAGAATAAAACTGGGGTTGAATATGATTAGCATGATGCACAATATTTTGGTTATAATATTGGTGGAATATGTATTTACTTTGTAGATTTTCACGAATATCTTATAAATGAATTGGATAAAACTTTTATGACTAAATTATTCATTGAACTACTCGATACTTAATATTTCTTCCATATGTGAGAGGTTCTGTCACTTTAATAACTCGATTAATACAACTTATGATATAACTCAAGTATTTATACTTACTTTTTTTGATAGAATGTAGAAAAATAATCTCAAATTTTGATCAAACATATAATCATTTTTTAATAAATGATTAGAAATTCATTAACATTGAGCAATCAAAAGTTTTTGAAGTATTTTAAGTTTTTTCAAAGCAAAAAATCTAAATAAAATTGTTAATAAACGGTTGAGCAACTTCTCTTTGCATTTAAAAAAGACTAAATATTAATGCATATGTGAAAACATTAAAAAAATATTATTCCGCTGGGTATTTTCGGAATAAACGTAACTTAAGATCAAGTCCTTTTATTACATCATCTTCCGAGTGTTTTCAGTTATAGATTATATCAAAATTGAACTTCAGTATATTCCAAGAATCGAGACGTTTTTTTGATATCCAGGAACGGCAGATGTACGCAAATGTAAAGAAATCCACTTCTGGTTAATCAAAGCTTCTGTCAAATAGCTGTGATTAACAATGAAAAGAAATGTAAAGGATGTGTGTTTATTTAACGGATACTGTCATGACGGTTTTATGAATTAAATGTTTATCCATTAAATGTTTATCCATTAAATGTTTATCCATTAAATGTTTTTATTTCAACTTTATGGCAAATCTGAAATAATATTTTTCTCCATTTTTCATATTGGCTGTATGCATGATTTTTCAACCAGCTTCCAAATTCCTCTGTCGTAAACAAAGGTGTTGTTTACATTTATCGTTTTCCATGAAAAATGCACGTTCGTTCTACACATCGCGTGGTCCATGCATCATACAAAGTGTAACAATCTCGTGCAGTGAATGTTTCGCGTTCGGGTCTGAAATTTCAGCTGTTCGATATTTTTGTCATTAGGATGGAGGCCCATGGGACACTCGCTTTTGGTAGCTTTGATCTGCCTTTGATATCATTTTACTGGTTAGGATATACATCAATTTCTTCAATTTAATCTTGAAAACGTATCGCCAAATCGAGGCGATCATTATTTTCTTTATTCCGGAGTGGTTTTAATTTATGGCCAATGAATATTTATGTGGATTGTGATGAAAATATCCAGATTTACATATTTACAAAAATTGTTAACATATTTTATAACTATACTAGCCGAACATTATCGAAACTTAAGGGAAATAATTAATAAAACCAAATATAATAAAATAATAATATAAAAATGTGAAGACCGTATAATTTGGTGGGTAAACCTTGCATATTACCTGAGCCGTTACGTATTGCACGCTGATTGCGTGTGTCACTCTAATTATCTTAAATTTTAATTCCAGCAAAGCTCCAGCAAATTATGGACGTAACGGACAGACAGACACCGAAATTATTATAACGGGCAACATATGCCTAGAAAGCGAGGTGGTCTGGGTTCGAATCCCGGTAGCAGGCAAAAAATTGATTTTATTTTCTGTAAGTATGTCTTTCTAATCGATAATAAAAATTTGGTTTCTAATTTCACAGAACTTTGTTCTGAAAAATTGCAACTTCACAATAAGGATGTGTTCTTGAATATAATATAGATTTTGGGATTTCATTCTAAGGTTAGATTTCATCCTTCACATCTGTTTCAGACTTTCTTGGCGAAGCACAGCAATCTCCTGATTTGTCAGACTACACACTCTCCCTATACGGCTCCATGTGGCTTTTGATTACTCCCCAAGTTAAAAATGCCACTAAAATGCGGCGGCCCAACATAACACCATTTAAATATATGCTTTCTATGTTATATGTTTTCGACAATGGAGAGGTCACTGGGAGAAGTTACCAAAGAGACTACTTTGAAGCATATTTTAAGTGTATATGAATAAATATGTTTGCACCAACCACTTTTGATAATTTTTGAACATTTAAGAAAAAATAATTTATGAAAAAAATAAGAAAGTTGTATGGTGATGCCTTCCGTCGATTTGTAAAGGAACCAAATTTGTAAAGAAGGCGTTCGTTATGCACAAAATATACAATACACTCATCGCGACATACCTTCTCATACATGGAATACCAAAGCCATTCCGAATATTAATTAAATGCGGTTCACATTCTTTCATATCAACCTTTAAAAGTGATGACTTCCAACATTTCAATTTCTCTATATAAAAACGATTAGAGCAACAAAACCTTTATGGATTTTTATATTATTTCTTTGTAGATGGAATAAATTTTAAATACAATTTTATTCCTCAACGTAGGTTCTATTAAAAGACCGCAGATGTTTCTGTTTAACTATACTTAATGTAAGGTCATTTTACACACGCATGCTGTTTGTATTATGGTCAGCTTTCATAGTCCATTACGCCACGCTTTCACTTTGTTTACTTTGGCGAACAAGCAAACCAGACAAAACGAACGCATGCATACACGTTACACGTAACATCATGTGTACACATGTTCTAACATGTTAAACCCGGGGAAAAATAGGTTTAAATATAAAATCCACGGGTCTAAAACTAAAGTATTGTAAGGAGACGCTAAAAATAATTTAGGTACTGTCCGAGCCCCTGGTAATAATATCAATTGGAACGAAAGTATAGTAGGATCAAGAACTGTCTACGATTATCGTCAACCTTCAAGAAAAGTCTACAAACGTCCAGAAACGCCTGGAACACGAGAAGCTACGAGGACGTTCTCCTAAACACTAGAATAATCTAGAAAGTACTAAAATAACGGCAACTGGATATAAATACAGAACCACAAAACGGTGTACAGTTGTCATCCTTGACAATTTGTTAAAAGTTTTTTCTTCAAAAGTCAGTTCGTTAAAAGCGAATAATCCAGCGAAGTACTAATTGGTGAAATAAATAAATGTGATAAATACTACGTACGAGAATTGGATTGAATGTTCTAGTGAATGTTAAATACTTGTTACCCAGCGATAATACATTGTTCATTTACGAGTTTTTTGCGAAATAGTGCGAAATAGTGTAATTTAAAGAATAGCATTATTTTTAATTCATTTTAATTGACTTTGTATCGTTGAATATTTAATTAATCGTTAATTAATAAATCGCTAATTAATTTCCCGCAATAAAGATACCTGAAAATATATTTGAATAATATTTTCTAAGAACTATCTGTTTGTTTTAAGAACACAAGGTATGTTCTAAGGACACCAACACATTATTAAATTAAAATTTGTATATATTATTTTCTTTTATCTTCTTTCAAATATTTGAAAAGACTATGCTAGTGCCATCTATGTTATCAAAAATCGGTTATTCCCATCACATAATTATACACAGATGTCTATAAAGACTTCCATACTTACATAATTTATGTTAATTCAAAAATATATCTTTTTAAAAAAACTTTTGGAAAAAAAAAAATTTTTCCATATAGTGCGACTCATTTACTTAGACATTACACTTTTTCAGAGTATTTAATTACATCTTTTTTAATTTTTTCATTATTTACAAGCTCTTAGTAATTTTTTTAAACAAGTCATACGTAATGGAACCAACTGCGGAAACAGAACGTTTCTACATATTTTGGTCTTCGGGAGAAACTACTGATTTATAAGTTATTAATTATTAATTTTTGTCTTATTCATCCCAAGAATGTTACTTTTTGGAACTTTATTAATTATGTATTCAAAATATATTATTATTTTTGATTATTTAGTGTTTATGATTATTTCCGTGTTGTCAAGATCATTTTAATTATTGGTCTTGGTCTCGTCCAATAATATTATCCACTTCCCATTCTGTATTTGTAGAACGTTAAGTTCTGAATTTTTATTTTTATTTCTTTGTTTGTACTTCAATATCATGAATGAATGAATGAATGAATCCTGCACCGATATCATTCAGGGCCCACACCGATCGCCTTTACATTCACGGTGGCACAGTATAGGTCTTACCATTTAAGAAAGACAATTGAAATAGTATATGTAAGACGTGCGTACGACGCACATTGTTTCGTGTGTTGTCTCGTAAGCACGGCTAATGTACACTAATTTGATTGTTTTTCTTTAATATGCAGAGCTCGACAGTACCTGATCTGCGACCTGGTTGCAAGCAGAAAAAAAAACAGAATGCCTTTCCTGTCCTAGCACAACACTCTTGCCCTATCTAATTTAATATAACTTGTTATTTGTTCTTTGGTTGTTGAAGCCTTAACCACCTTAACTGTACTTCAATATTTGGTTTCAATGATTATGCTAAGATTTTTGCGGACAGTCCTTTGGTCCTTGTTACATTCATAAATACTTGCCTCATATAGGTATTTTATTTATTTTAAAGATGTCCTTCCCTGCTATATGGTATGCCTATAACAGTATTTTAACTGTAAATGTTGGAGCTACGCACTGCTTGAAAGATGCTCTTAGAGTTTTAGTTAATGTCTTGTCTAATGCTATTTTGTATTGCAGCGACACTAGAATTTATTTTAATTTCAGGAAAATTCGTCAGCCATGGTATTAGTTTATAAATCTTATCCATTGGTCAACACAGTTCAGACCAACGCTTTGCTCATCGGAATTTTTGTACGGCGGGAGAGAATTCTAGACTTCATTTAGTTTTGTGCGCTGAAGTAGCCTTTGTTTGCTTCTAGAACGTTCCGTTTTATTTCTTCGCTGATTACATTTTTATTTGTTGCCGAGATACACAAAGCTATCGACACCTACAAAGGTATACCCATTAACTTTAAGGTTCGAAACATTCTGTGCTTGTTTTTTAACGATAATATATTGTTTTTGGATTTCTTCTAATAATCTATAAATAAAGAGTAGCTTATTGGTCT
>JADDOH010019447.1:0-19747 GCA_016648135.1 Agrypnia vestita | reverse complement strand
TAGCTCGATAACTACAAAAGATTTTCCTTTGAAACTTGGGTTAGTTATTTAAAGTTGATACCTTTCAAGCCTCAAATACAGTCAGCGCAGTACAACGACGTTTTTACACGTGCTGCATTGTTCTACGATCGCAAATCAGAATCGTCGTTATACCAACGGTTAAATTAATGAGAAAAAATACACTTTTTATATACTTTTATATATTTTTTTATAGATGGCTTCTTTTTTTCACTTTTTAACGATCCAAAAAAGTCAATATGGAATTTTTTGCACATCCGTCATTGTTCTACGATCATGACGATTTGTCCACCGGTTTCGAGACGTAACCCATCTCTTTGTCAGGTCAACCACTATACTAGCACGTAAATATCACTACACACCACAACCATAGTATTATTTACACACCAACACCTTCACAAAATACTCTTAACATGCGTGTTACTCAAAGTAAAGGCTAACACGCGCTAAGTTTCTTATCAAAGAGGATTAAGAATTGAAGTAGAGGAGAGAGGGAAACGGAGTGGGGTCTATAGGAGGTGTCGACAAATCTTGTTTTACAAAACTTCCACCATTATTATTAGACTATACATAAGTTATGTTAAAAAAGCTTATATTCTTTGTAGTCTTGTTCTGTGCGCAATATTGGGTGCGTAATTATCTGCGCGCAGTTGTCTTGCTCGCAATTGCCGGGGTGCTTGATTTTATATTCTTTCTTTGGAATATTAAAGGAATATTTTGATTTCACCCATTATCGAAGATTGCAGGAAATCAATTAAGCTGTGCAGTCCTGTATCTAGTGTAAACAGGTATCCCAAAATGTACAAATGGTCCTGTGCTGTCGTCTAAGGGCCTGTTGTTTGATCAGAAGTAAGAGTAATAGTTAAGAAAAAAGCATAGATTTTTGCATTCTCCACCAATCAAAACACTATGCTTTAAAAATCTATGGTTTTTGCTTAACTCTTACTCTAACTTCTGATGAAACAACATGCCCTAAGTGAAATATTCAAGGATTGCGACTTTGAGAGGAAGTATCGGGAATATATTATGATGAAGTCCACGACCGGAACCGCAGTAAAAGAAATAATGTTTTATTGTGACAACAGGGGCGCTGTAAAACTTTTCATGAATATCCAAGTGGACCCGCTGAATAAATCTCGTCCGCTTCACTACCAGCCTACTTTCACAGGAGGCAGCCATCTCCATATTTGACATTTATCCGGGTTTCGATGGAACCTGGTCCGACTAATAAAGTACCTACAGGTGTAACCATAGAGGTTAACTTACCCAGTACTGGAGGTAATCTCATTGGGTGTAACAGACAATCTGAATTGCTATTTTGGTAATTGTTGGGGTAACAAAAAACTTACTCTTACTAAAACGCTTTTTAAAGTTAAATTAAGTTTTTATTTATCGCCAAAGTTACTCAAAACCTACTTAACTAGATCACTGTCATTCGCAGTCACTAAAGGTTTCTAGAATATTTCACACACTTATTGTACAATTTCTTATTTCGCACTAATTATCTCTAGTCTCTCGTCTGTGGAACACTTTTTATTACTCTGTTTCTATCGCATCGATTACTATCGAGAATATTCCGCTCAATCTCGCACGTAAGTACCTACACGCTCGAATATATCCCAGTATATATTGAGAATGTCCCAGTCGATTCCATAGTGTTGTAGAATATTCGTTAGATTTCGATAGTGCGTAATTCCTTCCTATTCTACTGTTCGAGCAAAAAATCTGTTAGTCTCTGGTCAGGAATTTTATAAAAGGAAATACCTATGAGCGTGAGTTCTCTGTGTGTGACAGTTGCTACGAGACAGATTGTTTGGGACATCTCGATCCAACGGTTGAATTATTCGCGGCGGATAAAAACTATAAAATATAATTAAACGTTTGGTCAGTTAAGGTGGTGGTGTCAACGGATTTGAAATAACTGGACGAAAAGAACGAAGATCGGACGGAGAAAGACGCCAAAGTTGTTGTGTTGCCAAAACCGGTAAGTGGCATCTTCATATCTAGAGAGCTTCTAGTTCAATTTTTCCCTGTAGGAAACCCGAACCAAACTTAAAATCAGAAAATTGCTCCAACATCTACCATCTCGTTAAAATATTTCTAACACTTTCTCAAAACAGATTTATTAGTACACTAATACTAGTAATTCGGGAATAATAAAAATTTATTTGGAATATGCGGGGAGGGAGGGGTAGTCTACCAAAATTATTTTAGCGAACCTGTTACTAATACTTTTGGGGTACATATAGATAACAGGCAATGATATTCCCCAAAAACTACGTTTTATACATGTCTCAGACCCATGTATTATGCCAACCTTACATAGATTTTTTTCTGTCTCCCTGCCGGGAGGGGCGAGGGGGTGAAACAAGATCCTTATAGGTGAAAATCCTACAAGGATAATTTTTTTGGCCTGTTCAATCCTCGTTTAAATTTCGAGGGATCTTTTGTAATATAGAAAACAAAAATGGTGGGCATTTTATTGATTATTTTTTTACATTCGTAAATAACTAAAATATATTTAAATATTTGACTAAACGTATTTCTAATCGCTAACAATTGTGTATGGTTTTCCAAAAATATTTTAAAAAGTAATCTCCACGGCGGGGAATCGAACCCCGGTCTCCCGCGTGACAGGCGGGGATACTCACCACTATACTACCGAGGACCTATCGTCATGTGAGAAAAAACTCGAGTGTGTGCCGGCCGGTACATTGAACTTTTCACCTTTAAATTATTTTAGTACACTTTCAATTCGCATCACTTCCGAGGCCAAATATCATCATCAATTTATGAAACATATATTGTTTATTACAATTGGCTTTTGGCAAACTCAAACAAATCTTCGAGAACAAAGAGATCCCAATTAGCCTAAAAAGAAAAGGCTTTGAATCATGCATGCTGCCAGTGATGACGAATGGAGTGGAGTCTATGGCCCTTACAAAGAAAAGTGTAGAAAAGCTCAAATGCACGCAACGATCCATGGAGAGATCCATGCTTGGAGTAAGCCTAAGAGATAGAATTAGAAATGACGAAATTAGGCGCAGAACTAGAGTAGTGGATAACATGAATGGCAAAAGAGAAAGTAGATATGATCGCCGACCTCTGATAGGAGATGGTACTTTAAGAAAAAGAAATTTATTCAGGTATTGTTCGAGCAACCTCTCTGGGTCACGGCCAAAATCATTTACTTTATTTATATATTTATTTATTTATGGTTTTTGTGTTTAATTTGTAGAACTCCATATTTATTTTTAGCGAAATTTAAAATAAATTAAATTTTAATAAATATTATTATTAAGTTCTACGGGTTAAGTATTTTTATGTGTTACAGCTGTTTCGGCTTGTAAGGCCATTATCAAACAGTGGATATACCACGTACAAACGACTTATTTATACAATTTTAAGTTACCCCTTCCCCTTTAGAGTAATTAGATATTTGTGGTGAAGCCCTGTAGTAATGTACGTTTTTTCCGGGCACTTATCATTAAAGGTGCCTAGGTTAACGTTATGCTTAATTATCAAAATTCCCCGTTTTCTGCACGTCACCACAAATATCTAATTACTCTAAAGGGGAAGGGGTAACTTAAAATTGTATAAATAAGTCGTTTGTACGTGGTATATCCACTGTTTGATAATGGCCTTACAAGCCGAAACAGCTGTAACACATAAAAATACTTAACCCGTAGAACTTAATAATAATATTTATTAAAATTTAATTTATTTTAAATTTCGCTAAAAATCATTTACATTGTTTGTCAGTATTGTGATTAGTGCGCCCGAGGGCGACATCTGTGGTTTTACAAGGAAGAAATGTGGCATTCTTTGTTATGCTTTTGTTTTTAGTTTATATTTTGTTTCTGTGGTTTGACATTACAATAAAAGGATGAAAGTAGAAGCATCTCTTTAATTTCTAACGTTTTATAAAACATTTTGGTGATATCTGCAACAGAGGGAGTATCCCCAACAGATCCATATAAAAGGATCAAATGTGCTATGTGTAATATGTTTCTATAAGAGTGGAACACTTCTCTTCAGATCGAAGATCATTGTGACCAAGGGGAAACACCTCCTTGGTGGATAGCGATTCAGAACAAAGGCATAATTAGTAATACAAACGAAACACAAATTTGATAAAAAAAAATTCCCTGGCGTAATAAAGGGTCCTGATTACATAAATGAAGTAAAATTTGGCGCAAGCTAGTTTAAAGCAGTTATTTTTAGTTTAAAAATGATACATTTTTGACACTTCACGCCGTAGATACCCATATAAAATATATGTTTTTGCTGTTTTATTCATAGAAATTGACAAACCACGTTTATCATAAGTGGGCCCATTCATTATCTTTCATGTCAACTATACGATCCTGCATTACGCCGGCGCGGCGCGGCGTGGCGGCTTGCAATGCAATATAATGAATGCCCCGCATTAGCTTAGAAAAAATTATTGTAAATTTGAATTTGGAGATTATTGTTCCCAAGAGCTTATCTTAGTTTTTAACACAAAATTGGCCTTTTCCCTACCGATAAGGAAGGATAATTTTCTATGGTTTTCAAAAATGTTTCGTTTTAAACTTGCTTTTAAACTAGCTTGCGCCAAAATTTGAAATCATTTATGTAATCAGGACCCTTTATTACGCCAGGAATTTTTTTTTGTGAAATTTATGTTTCGTTTGTATTACTAACTTATTCCAGAACAAATCTCAATCAGATATTAAACAGATATTTTGCTGAACAAAATTTTCAAAATATTACCGATGGATATTCAAAGTAGGTAGTGCCGATAGATGCATTTTCTGTGCCTTTTTAAGTGATTTATTTAATTTGTTTTTAATTTTTCTAACGTGTTTTAACTAAAATGTACGTCTTATGAATTTCGGTGTCTCATATGAAGCCATTACATGTCACAGAAATGATGTAAGAAAACACGAGACGGGTTTTCATCTTTGGTATAATAAATTTATTGTTTGTGTTGTCTCTGGTGCCAAGACAATGATTTATAACCGTATTATTAGTGCTGTCTCGTGGGAAATATTGTCTAATGGTTAGTTGTCTGCTGTAAAGCAAAGCTAGGGTTACCAGATGCAAGATGAAAAAGGAAGGCAGTATGCTTGGAAATCACTTGAAGCGGACATTTCAAAATAAAACGATGTTTAAAATTTAAGCTTTTATTATTCGTACACATGAATGACAACATTTATGTCAGCATAAATACGTGGTATACTTCTGCATAGAATATGCATTTTCTAGAAATGATATAATAAACTGTAGATACGTTACAAGCGTGAAATCTTGAAAGTAAGGTAATTTGCCTTACTTGCATTCGTTGTCGAACGGACCGAAACAAAACGCCGAAAAATGATCCAACAAATTTTCGTTTAAAAAAATTAATAATTATAGTATAATTTTGGATTTTCAAAAAAAAATATTACTCCCTTTCGTAGCGTCGCCCGACTCAAGCCCAGCGCGTGGGGTAAGCGCCAAACCTGTTTCAACTAGTAAATGAGAAAGGGAGTATAATAAAAACTTGGTTTTTATAGGTTAGTTTTTTAAATCCTTTTTAGATCAGTTTTTATATATCCAGAATATTGAAATCCAGTATTGTGTTCTTGAAAAATTTGAACATACCAACTTAAAATATTCTGAAAATAATTATTGTTAACCCTATTAAACCGAATTGATCATAATAATACGAGAACCGACATTGCTTAGGCCCGGTTGTTTCAAGTTCGATCAAAGCATAGATTTTTACAAAAACGGAAAGTCTGATTGGTGGAGAACGTAAAAATCTATGCTTTTAAAGAACGCGTACTTTAATCCAACTTGAAACAACCTGCCCATAGTAAACCTCACAAAATGATGTAGGCAAGTGCAGCGTTGTACCAGGATTACACGAATAAACAAAGGTGTCAGGAAGAGACCAAGCTAATTTCCGCTCGTTTTAAATTCTGCGAACAAGTTGGCACGGCGTAACAAGGTTGCTGGGGCTCGCTCTCCGCTCCTGCGTCCGCCTAATTCCCAAATATCATTAGTCATACGTTTTCCGAGGGCCGGACCAAATATTCGGATGATTTATGGTTCAATAATAAGCGGGGCCCCGAAACTTGAGACATCGGCTCCGGTGTCTCCTCGTGCCCTCCCGGTCCCACCCCCTGGCGGCTATTTTGTGAAATTGGGGAAATTATAAACATTTGTCATTCCAAAAATTGCGGTGCCTGGGTCGCAGTTCACGCAACTCCGGAACTGTACAACCCTAGGGCAGGCCTTGGATTTACAGATCAGAACTTTTTCGGTGAACTGGCGCGTAAGTTATTGCATTTTGATGCTAAAATAAGGACTTTGCGGAAGTAATTGATCATCATCGGGAAATATGATTTGTTGCCTTGTTTTTCCTGCTTTGTTATAAAACTATTTTAATTCTTCTGGATGGGTATATTCTCTTTGGTTCGCATTATCATAACAACTATGTTTTGACCGGTATTACATTTGAACACGCTTCACGCTAAGCCATTATCAAACAATGGATATGTTACAAAGCTTAAATTTCAATAATGTATACAGTAACTAGTATATGTAAGTACCAACTATGAGTAAATTTTAAAAATGGTTAAATTAGCCAGGTAATTGGACGACTAAGCCGTTCATTAAACGCCGCATCCAATTAAATGGCTGAAGGACAACTAGCCAAGTCATTCAGCGCGACTTTTAACCAAATGACTGAACGTCGTGTAGTCATTTAGTTAAATTGGATATTGATGAATGGGTGATGTTTAGTTAGGTTAGGTAAGTATGGTTAGATTTGAATCACTTCAAAAGGCTGACTTTCAATACGCCAAGTTGTAAAACGTTGAGTGATTCTAGTTCAATTAACTATCGGCCTAGGCATCCAATCGGATGCCGGCGTTTAATGAACGGTCTAGGCGTATAATTACCTGACTAATTTAACTAGATGGCACTAGATGATTTAACAAATACATTATCGAAAGTCAATGTATGCACTATATTAGTTAATGTATACATTAACTATATTATAATATCTCTAACAGATACACCACGTAAAATTAACTTATTTATATTACTTTAGTTACCCCTTCCCGTATAGGTACCTAGTGAGATGATTTCGGTGAAGCTGGCGTATATGTATTGGGATTATTTTTTCCCGAGACACTTTAAATTTCCCCGTTAAGAAGAAAATAGGTATGTTTACTATTTTTAGTGAAATTTAAAATAAATTAAATTTTAATAAATATTATTATTAAGTTCTACGGGTTAGGTATTTTTATGTGTTACAGCTGTTTCGGCTTGTAAGGCCATTATCAAACAGTGGATATACCACGTACAAACGACTTATTTATACAATTTTAAGTTACCCCTTCCCATTTAGAGTAATTAGATATTTGTGGTGAAGCCCTGTAGTAATGTACGTTTTTTCCGGGCACTTATCATTAAAGGTGCCTCGGTAACGTTATGCTTAATTATCAAAATTCCCCGTTTTCTGCAAGTGTTATTTATAAATATTATTTTAATTTATGTCCTTGATTATTGGTTTTTTAAAAATATTTAGAAGTGGAGAGAAGATCATTTTTTGTTGATTATTTAAAAGTTTAATATTTGGATCCTTTTTATATTTATTTATTTCTAGTTGCTAAATATAAAAGGATCCAAATATTAAACTTTTAAATAATCAACAAAAAATGATCTTCTCTCCACTTCTAAATATTTTTAAAAAACCAATAATCAAGGACATAAATTAAAATAATATTTATAAATAACACTTGCAGAAAACGGGGAATTTTGATAATTAAGCATAACGTTAACCTAGGCACCTTTAATGATAAGTGCCCGGAAAAAACGTACATTACTACAGGGCTTCACCACAAATATCTAATTACTCTAAATGGGAAGGGGTAACTTAAAATTGTATAAATAAGTCGTTTGTACGTGGTATATCCACTGTTTGATAATGACCTTACAAGCCGAAACAGCTGTAACACATAAAAAAACCTAACCCGTAGAACTTAATAAAAATATCTATTAAAATTTAATTTATTTTAAATTTCACTAAAAATAAATATGGAGTTCTACAAATTAAACACAAAAACCATAAATAAAAAATGTTTACTATTGTTGTAAATTTATGTGTTAGGTACAATTTACATTTTTCCCAGTTTCAGTAAGTGATTAACATAATTATCATAGACGTATTATAAATAGACACGTTATTCCCATACTATCCTGATACGGAAATGTAGCAAATGCAGAAAAATCTGGTAATTTGAAGTCACGGTGACTAAAATAACATATACTGATTCTTACAATAGTGTACGATACTCTTCCTTGCTTCCGTTCCTTTTTCCTCTGGACTCTTTTTTCTGCGTGCCGTCTCGTCCAACCACAAAGAAGGTCCGTTCGATAACGAATGCAAGTAAGGCAATTACCTTACTTTTGAGTTGCCAAGATATCACACTTGTACCGTATCTACAGTTTATTATATCATTGATAATTATTATGTAAGTGTCTGTTTATTAATTATTATTTTATTAACTTCGGTGATCCGACGAGAACCGGTACTTTCAACGTGTTGTGGTCTTTGGCGAGGGTTTTACCAAAAATATTGCATTAATCCTTTACAATAATAATATGAATGTAAATATAATGTTGTGCAAAAAAGCCAACGGCACGCGGTGTTCCCAAGCGGTCACCCATCCAAGTACTGACCGCGCCCAATGTTGCTTTAACTTCGGTGATCGGACGAGAACCGGTGCTTTCAACGTGGTATGGTCGTTGGCGAGGGCTGTATAAAATATAGGCGATATACGTTACATTCTGTGTTATTAAAATAAATATATAAAATGTACATTTGTGCAAAAAAGCCAACGGCACTTGGTGTTATGAAATAAATATCGCATTAATTCTGTACAATAATAATATGAATGTGAATATAATTTTGTGCAAAAAAGCCAACGGCACGCGGTGTTCCCAAGCGGTCACCCATCCAAGTACTGACCGCGCCCAATGTTGCTTAACTTCGGTGATCGGACGAGAACCGGTGCTTTCAACGTGGTATGGTCGTTGGCGAAGGATCCCGCAAAAATAACCGATTAATCTTGAACAACAAGATTATGAATGTATCCAAAAAAAACAATAGCACGCGGTATTCCCAAACCTGTGTTGTGACTTGTAACTAAACAGGCCTTTTTCAAAATCAAATCTACGAAAATATATAGTGGATTTGATTTTTAGCGTCTGCTTGTCAGCTTGTCTGCCGAAAAAACTTTGGATAGATTTTTAACCTTTTCCCCGTGATCCAATCGAGCTGAAACTTTGCAGGCAGATTTGTGGCGATGTTAAAAATGGTCTAACAAATTTTCGTTTAAAAAAATTTAAAAATTATAGTACAATTTTGGATTTTTCGAAATTTTAACGATTTATATATTATACTGTTGTACTTTGCTATAACTTTGTGGTTATTCATTATGAATATAATTAAACTAGTTAACTTTGTTTACACTACTAAAATTTATTTGGTAAAACCAACCGTTTTCGGAAATGACGTTCCTTCGTCAGGGTATACTTAAATAAATTTTAGTGGTGTAAACAAAGTAAAATAGTTTAATTAGATTTATATATTGTTTAATTTTCGAGCCCGACGCGTGGAGTAGGCGCGAAACCTGTTTCAATGAGAAAGGGAGTATAATAAAAAATAGTTTTTTTTTTATGAGTTATTTTTTCTGTATGTCTTTCTGATTGATTAATTAATTTGGTTTTGAATTTCACAGAAATTTTTTCTGAAAAAAATTCCAAATTCACAATAATAATATGTTCTTGAATATAATAATATTATATACTGCAATAATATTTTATGTAATAAATAATATTGAAAAAAACTTGTGTTTCGGAAACGAATTTCAATTGTTCCACTAAATTATGTTATCGGTTGGAAGAAATTACCAACTGGCAATAATCCGCCATTGATATAGCATGGAGGTGAATTACTATTAACACCTATCTCTTCATTCCGACGCAACACATCAAACACATAAATATAACACTACAAAATCCTAAACTTACTATAAATTAATGTTTTTAAATGCGACATCATAAATAGTTAGATTATATCAAACGAGTACTTAGGCAGTCAATCATCCGTATTCTGAAAATAACAATGTCTGGATCTTTAAGATCTTTATCCCAACACTTAATAGACGATAATAAAAATTAAAAATGTCCAGAGCGGATTTTGTAATTCTACGGCTCAAATACATTGTATTAAAAGATGATATAAGAAAGATTGTTTCTTACAATCGTATAAATTTCTTCATCCACAGCGTCCAAATGAAATATCATGTCTTGTCATGACCGCGTTACCGCGTATTCAGATCTTCCCATCTTGACATTTGACAGATAACAATTTACATCTTTCTCCCTCCCTCTATATCTATTTCATATAGAAACTTACAGAAACAAACACCGACGTAAAGCTACGTCTCGTTTATTTTTAATTTTTATTATCGTCTATTAAGTGTTGGGATAAAGATCTTAAAGATCCAGACATATCTGACAAAAAATGTCATGACGGGAAGATTTGAATACGCGGTAACGCCGAACGCGGTTATTCCATTTGGACACTGTGTATGAAGAAATTAATACGTTTGTAAGAAACAATCTTTCTTATATCATCTTTTAATACAGTGTAGGTATTTGAGCTGTAGAATTACAAAATTCGCTCTGGACATTTTTAATTTTTATTATCGTCTATTAAGTGTTGGGATAAAGATCTTAAAGATCCAGACATTGTTATTTTCAGAACCGGGCCGATAGCCTTGCATTTGAAACTTTTTATTTTTTAATATTCTTTTTTTGAATGTGGGCCTCCCATTTCTCGCTTTCTACAGATTCCTGCATCTTGGGTTTTCCTTCCGCGCCCTAAGATAACGTCAAGTTGTCGAGAAAAATTGCAATTGCAAAATAAGGAAATGGGGACCCCATGTAATCTGATCATCGCGTCTGCGGACATCCGAATATATTTATTTATAGTAACAATCGAGCTGGAACGAGCTATTTACCTAGAATATACCTAGAATAAGATAAATTTTATATACAATATCCCAACGTAACGATTGTTAATTTAAAAAAAAATTAAATTGACTGAAGCCTTAATTTTCTTTGAAATTCAATGGATAATTAAACTTTTGGTTTTGAGATAGGTGCTTCATTTTTCAAAAAAATATTTGCTGCTCAATTATAGTGCACATATCAACGAAAAGATCTTCATGTCAACATCAATGGTTCTTTAAATTAAAAAAAATATTAATTACTTAAAAAGAAAAATCTGTAATCATAAATATAAGTAAATATTCTATATCGATGGTCTCTACACAAATTAAGAAATCTACAAAAAAACAATTTACAGGAGAGCTATTTGAAGTTTGGTTTTGTATACAAAATTATCGTATGTTGTGTCCGCTTTGACGTCAGTTTTTTTCTCTGAAAAATGTTTAATAAAATATATGTTGTTGAAAACAGTATTTTCTATGTATGTTTGTATGTACAAAAAATGTTTTCCGTACCTACATGTCCGAGTTTACGTAGAGAGAGTTTTTAAGAATTTTCCGTAATAAAGAATGATTCATTCACAATAAAAAGGAATTTAATGGTCGCGATATAATAATACCTGTTCTATCTTAATTATGAAAAAAAATAGTTTAATTTATTAAACATTTTTTTTGTTCTACATTAGAGTAAAGGTTCTATCTAGAATGTTCTTCAGTTTTCACGGCCACTCAGAATCTTCTGGTTTATGTTTTGTGATGTGACATTAGCCCTGATGATGTAACCTCCAATGGGATCCGAAATGTCGGCCAGAAAGGTCATAATAACACGGCACAATACCCCAGAAGACACAAACCAGAAGGTTCTATCTTAGTTATTGTTTCTTGAAAATTCGATTCTAGTCTATAATTTATAATGTACAACACTGATAAACTCCCACAATCTAAATAAAAATAAATTGGCTTGTTATCGGTTGTTTATCATCTTGAATTATTGTAATCTTTCGTAAAAACGATAGATTTTTACAAGAACGGTTTGTGTGATTGGTGGAAAACGCAAAAATCTATGGTTTAAATGAAAGTTTACTATAAACCAAGATGATACAACCGTCCCTTAGTACGGAAAGGCATCCACAAAATATTCGTTCCATTGTAATTGAGTGCTCTCATAACACGTAAATTATTCATCAACTACTTTCGCATATTTTTAAAACCAAATTAATAAATCAATTAGAAAGACATGCAGAAAAATTTAATCCACGAAAAAATATTTGGCTATTACCGGGATTCGAACCCGGGTCACCTCCTTTCCGGGGCCGGTGCTCTGACCACTAAGCTGTAGCTATAAGCCATTAATTAATTTGGTTTTAAAAATTTCGCAGAACTTTGTTCTGAAAAATTACAATTTCACAAATATAAATGTGTTCTTGAATTTACTTTTGCATATGTTATAAAGAAAGACGAAGAAGAGACGAAAGAGTGACTAAGTGTGATGTAATTATAAACAACGAATGCTTAGAACAAGTGAACGAGTTTGTGTATTTGGGAAGTATGTTTAGTAGAGACGGCAAGGCTGAGAATGATATTGAAAGGAGAGTGACTGCGGGAAACAAAGTTAATGGTGCACTAAATGCAATTATGGCCAATAGGAATCTGTCAAAGGAAGCAAGACTAGCGGTACATAATGGCGTTCTAGTGCCAACCCTTATGTATGGAAGTGAAGCCTGGAATTGGCAAAGGAGGAATGAAAGTAGACTGAATGCGGTGGAAATGCGGTCACTAAGACGCTTGTGTGGAAAATCTTTGGTCGATAAAGTGAGGAATGAACAAATTAGAAGTGAATGCAATGCTGGCTGTAGCGTGGTAGATAGAATAAAGAAAGGAGTGCTGAGATGGTTTGATCACGTGGAACGTGTGAACGAGGATAGGATGGTTAAGAAAATATATGAGGCGAGTGTTGAAGGCATCAGGAACAGAGGGCGTCCGCGAAAGACCTGGCACGATCAGGTACTACAAGTATTTGAGGATGGCCCTGTTAAAAGCTGCAACAACCGTAGAACGTGTATGAGAAGATGTATGAATGTGGCCGAAGCAAAAGTGGTGTGCCAGGATAGAAGAGTGTGGCGTTCAATCCTCTCTGCCTACCCTTGCGGGGAAACGGCGTGATGGTTAGTTAGTTAGTTTAGGTAGTTATAATATCTACAACGTTTTTAATAATAATAATAATAATCATCCAATGTTAACATGACGTCATGTGACGTTGCTGGCTCCAGCGGGGGGGTGGGGGGGGGGGGGAAACAGGGCCGGACTGGCCCCGCGTCAGAGCGCGCCCGGGGCATCTCATTTCCAATACGTGACGTCACATTATTACGATCGGTTCTGAAGCACGGAGCAGACAGATGGGACACTTGACTCAAAAGTGTTTACCCGACTCGGATGATAGACAAAGACGAACAATTTTTCAGGAGAGGAAAGAAAATTTGTTTATCATTTTTATTTTCTGCGAACCCCTTTGAAAGGCCGTCCCCAGGAGCGCGAGTGGGAGGGGGGGGGGGTGAGTTTTATATTCCGCATCAGGTATTCCTGGCGGAGTCGCCGCGCAATATGGCGCGCTCATGCCCTTAAGAGGCTGTAACATCTATTCCCCGCATATTGTTATAAATTGTTACAGAGATCAGCGGTTCCTGGAGATTTCCTTACGTGAAACGTCCCTGGGATGGAAGAGAAGGAGAAATCATCGAAGGTTTAAATCTCCTTAGGGATGTGATATCGCATCTCTCATCGATCGCCCTGCACGGTGTTTATCACTAGCACCGATCGCAAGTTCGTCCGATGGGGTGAATTCAACTAAAAATTTAATGTTAGTGTCTCACAGAGACGAAGCTTGGGAAAAGCATTATGGAAGTATTTATTGGGCCTACGACCTCTCTTAAGGCTGGCTTGAGTGATCACTTTCACGTAACAATGTAACGTTCACAAATTACACACAAAGACAACCAATCAATTTTTTTAAAGTTGTATGTGTGTATATAAATATGTTATTTATGTAACTCATTATAAATATTTTATACAACTACGCTATTACCATGGTTGAAATTTATCATACCCATGAAATAGTAAGTAGATATACATAAATATACGTATGTATCGCCGCTGGTAAATGATACTTTTTACACATTTTACTTTTTTTTTATAAGAGTACGAATTATCATCTATAATATTAATTCATGATTTTTCAATAAATATTGATTATCCCTCTGTGGACGACATCTAGTAATTGTATTATTAGAACATACTAATAAAATACTGTGATTAATATATTTCTTTGTAGTCCAATTTCGATAAAGTAAACTGCATTCAAATCAAATAATTATTTTAAATGAAAACACTATTTTGTTTTTTCCACTTCTTTTACTTGGCAGGAGTATATCACTACATATTTCAGAAAAATCCATTTGATTCATCAAGTGTGCTTAGACTGAAGTGTGTAGGAGTGTGCGTCTGGTGTAAGGGTTGCGGGTGTGGTGGGAGTGGAAGGAGTATCTAGGTGAAGAGGTGAAGTGCGGGGTTGCATTTGATTGTTGATAATTTTTTGACATTATGTTGACGTTTTTGGTGTATTAGTTATTATTAATTTCTAGTGTCGCTAAATAATTTATTTTTAGTTCTATGTCAATTTATTCGTATTCAATGTGTTTATTAGTATTGTTGAATTACGAATTATGGTTGTTTTCTATAAAATGGGTAGAATATTCTGAAAAGTTACTATTAGTCTGACGCTCGCGAGCACGTCATTTCGATTTCGGTCAACACCAACTTCGACAACACCGAATTCAATGCAAGATGCACATTTCCATCTTCCGTAAATGAGTAACCCTACATTTTCAAATGGTTATATTGATAGCAGTTTTTTTTATGTTGTCGTGGGACAAGGACATATAACAAAATTACAAATTTAGGGTTTCATTTCAGTAACCCTTCCCCCACTCCCCAGGAAGATAACTATCATCACCCACAACCACTATAATAGTCCGACTATAATTTATTTCAATTTTTGCGGAAAACTTACCAAATTCAAACTACCTAAACCCCAAAACTCTAGAAGAAAAAATCCTTAAAAAATAGAAGAATGTCATCGATCAAATTGATAGGTCAAAAATAAATAAATTATACAATTATTTGTTAATTTCAAATAAATGACTTCCTCTTCAAATATAGCAAATTTATTTTGTGGTAACATAATTATAATTGATATAAATTAACTTTGTTAAAAAACAAAGTTATTTTATATCAATTCAAATAAATTATTTTAAAGAACCAATATGTTTGTTAGCTATCCACATTGAACTGTAAATTGTTATCGTTATATCATACTATTAAATAAATTATTTCATTGCTATATTGCCTTGCTACAAGGGAGGCAGGTAAATTCGATGCAGCAGAAAAGATATTTGTTGACATTTCAAAAATAGATAAATGTCGATCACTAGATGCACGATGATGTCTGAATCGTACTGATCCGGTTTAGAAGAAAGTAACTACAAACATCGCGGGAAAAATCCCATTTCGAAACCTCCCGGTAACCCAAATGGGGGAAAATTTCAATTTTCGTCACAATTCAATGACATGGCGGCTTGGTGATTTCATTTTTTGAATTTCCACGATGTTACCTTTTTTCGCGCTCTCGGCTAGAAAATACATTAGATAACAAATATACGACGTAGGTGTTCATCTTCCCCTCTTCGTCCATATTTATATTATATAATTTAAAGCAGGTAGAATAGAAAAATTGTGTGCATAATGATTATATTTACATAACGTGCATTTTTGCATAATATTTAGATTTGGTCGCCATCTTGTGATGCGAGCGCGCTGTCAGATGCCAGTGTTGCCAACGGTAAATGATTTTTGTAATATATTATGTGTGTTGAAATTATTTATTCCACTTCAGAACGGGGTAAGTTAAACTATTTAAATAACGGAATAATAGTACAGGTTTCATATGACTCAAGAAAAAAATTATATTTCTCCATATAAAAGAAAAAGCCAGATGATTACAGAATGAAATAATTAACCTAAAGCTTATCCCAGTTATATTTTATGTAAAATATTAGCCTGTGTTGCTTATTACTGTTGTTAAATAAAAAGTATTTTTGATAATAAAAGAAAAAGATCTCTTGTACAAGGTCACCTGATGATAAGAAGGACTGAACCTCTCAAAACCGTAGTATAAACAAAATAACAACTAAATGGGAATTCGGAAAGTAGGAGTGAAGATTTGGAAACGTGAGGTTATTAATAAGTGCTTTTCCATTTTTTTTCGTATTATTTAGGATCAATAACGAATAATTGTATTAATCTTTTAATAGGGTACCAAGTTGAGGAATTTTAGTTTATAACCTTTATATGAAAAAATAGTTTGACTCAAAACTGCATTAAACTCAGTTATCAACTGATAAATCAAAGTAGTACAAGATTTGGTTTATTATTATTATTATTATTATTATTATTATTATTGTATTTACAAAGCAACTCCCATGTCAATTAATCCCCAATAATATTAATGTAGAATGTCTTTCCGTAACTTTCTAGCCGATCCCGCTCATTTTTTCAAAATTAGTATGATTTCAAAATTTTTATTAAATAAAATGAAAACATTGACTTTATGCTTTTTAATAAAATACTCTGATTATATTTTTTTATAAATATTTTAGTTTGCATCCATTACCATGTCGCGTATGTCATTGGTATTAATCATTAATCAAAATTTAAAATCCTCAATGTGACAATGTGCTTCATTATCGCTACCAGCTCAAATAATAATAAGAAGCAATTACTAATGTCCATCACTAACGTTATCAAGACGCTACGCTCCTCTAGGTAGCGCTGTTCTCACAGCCTTAAATATGCTGTAGCTATAGCTAAACCGCATTCAAAAGAAAGTGCGCAAAAAATATGTATCATGTTACGATGCAAAAAATTAACACAAAATAAGTTTTTCTAGTAAGTAAGTAAGTAACCTTTTTTAAACTAAAAAATATATATTTATTTCGAATATCACATTGAGGCTTGTAATACGCTTGCCAGACAATTTTCCCCCCGCTTTCTTCTTACCGGACAAAACTAGGGAATGGTCTTTTGATTGTGGTCGACCTATAGCGATATTACTAATTTTCACATGATAAAATTTTTGTTACCTAAAAAAGGGTATCGTAATCGCGACAGCTGTACACAGTACAGTAGGGCCTCGATTAACTGGGATCACGTTCAGATTAACCTCGCTAGCAAAAAACAGAATTAATTAATAACCGACCCCACAATGGTGGTCGCTAAAAACTGTTTGCGGTTTAGCCGAAAATTATTATGCAAATTCACAAACACACAAACCAATGAAAAAATGCTGATTATTGCCGGTGGAGGGGAAAATTACGCATAATTGCATATGTTCAGTGTGCTTTCTTTTGCTGTACCAAGTACCTACGCAAGTCGAAATGTACGGATTTAAGAATGTATGGTGAAAGTCGTTGATTTGGCCTATGTTGGATGGGGGAAATGGAGACAATGATTGTGGCAGGATTGGTGGTCAATGAGATGAAGGTCCACCAAGACTTGTCCCTTATTAATCCTTTTTACTCCCTTTATATTAACTTGTGGCGTCTGCTTGCTTGCCGTCAACAAAAGCTTTGGATCGATTTTTGACACTTTTCCCGTGATCCAATCGAGCTGAAACTTGGCAAGTAGACTCGTGGCGACGATCAAGAAGATCTATCAAATTTCCGTTAAAAATTTTTAATAATTTGAGTATAATTTCGGATTTTTTAAAATTTTATTGGATTTTTCAAATTGGAATTATCAGAAAAGTTTGATTAGCAATGGCGGCCCGATAACGTCGAGGAATATTTTCTAAATTTGAATTACTCCGTCGGTATACATAATAGGTACTTCACTACGAATGTCTTAAATCTAAATTAACTGAAAAATGTTTTTAGAATTTAATCTTCAAAGCATGAAGTGTCTTATCAAAGCTCAAAACATCTAACATTTTGGAAATATATTAAATTACTGTAAGTTTAGTGTTATGTTATATGTTTTAATTCGTCTTTAATGGTTGTTATATTTTACAAAGAAAGGGATTATAATAAAAGCTTGGTTTTACTTTTACTTTTTTTTCAGATTTATTCTCACTCTGTCTACTTACCTTATTTACACCTAACGACATCTATTGCCGTGTATGGACTCTACCGCATAATTAATTAATTTCCTACAGCACCTGTTAATTGTCTTCCGCTGAAGAGACCGCATCTATTGTTATAATTCGGTTTGGACCACCGCTCACGCAGTGCTGTATTGCAATCCGCATTTTTATTGCGATACATATAACCGCAACCTTGTTAATTACTTTCATCTCTGCATTTGTTATAAATTAATCAGTGGTGTCTGTAGTATTGGAGAGGATCATCAAAGGAAAAGGCATTCCTGCCTCTTGTACCCGCACCCGTCACTTCAAAGGCAGGATTTTCAATCGTATTTGAGGTCATGGTAACCATCTTCTCGCCTTGAATCCCCACAAAGAACACTTCTCCAGTGAACGAATTCTCAGTGATAAATAAAACAAGTATAAATTTTTAACACCCGCATTTTTGTAAACCGCAACACCAGTCGTCCTACACAATTTAAAATCAAATTAAATTATAGAAATATAGAAACTTGCCTTGTTTTAATCATTTTACAACACGTACATTATTTTATTATAGTTAAAGAGACACATGCAGAGAAATTGATAATACATACATTTTATACAAGAAAAAGTTATGGTTATGTCAACTCTTTAATTAAGAGTGTCTGCACCATGCATTTACATTTACAAAAAAGAGTAAATGTAAATGCATGGAGACATTAAAAAAATTATGAACGTTGAAAATAATAAAATAGAAGGTGTATATCATTTATTTATCTATCTATCTATCTATCTATCTATCTATCTATCTATCTATCTATCTATCTATCTATCTATCTATCTATCTATCTATCTATCTATCTATCTATCTATCTATCTATCTATCTATCTATCTATCTATCTATCTATCTATCTATCTATCTATCTATCTATCTATCTATCTATCTATCTATCTATCTATCTATCTATCTATCTATCTATCTATCTATCTATCTATCTATCTATCTATCTATCTATCTATCTATCTATCTATCTATATATCTATCTATCTATCTATCTATCTATCTATCTATCTATCTATCTATCTATCTATCTATCTATCTATCTATCTATCTATCTATCTATCTATCTATCTATCTATCTATCTATCTATCTATCTATCTATCTATCTATCTATCTATCTATCTATCTATATATCTATCTATCTATCTATCTATCTATCTATCTATCTATCTATCTATCTATCTATCTATCTATCTATCTATCTATCTATCTATCTATCTATCTATCTATCTATCTATCTATCTATCTATCTATCTATCTATCTATCTATCTATCTATCTATCTGTCTATCTATCTATCTATCTATCTATCTATCTATCTATCTATCTATCTATCTATCTATCTATCTATCTATCTATCTATCTATCTATCTATCTATCTATCTATCTATCTATCTATCTATCTATCTATCTATCTATCTATCTATCTATCTATCTAT
>JADDOH010019446.1:0-12048 GCA_016648135.1 Agrypnia vestita | reverse complement strand
AACGTCAATTTCATATGTAAGGACCTAATATTAGACCTGCATTTTACACAAATAATAATATAGGGAAACTCCTCATAAATTCAAAAGATAAAGATAATATAATATTTAACAATTCAGGTGTTTATAAACTGTCGTGCAAAGATTGTACAGCGTTTTATATTGGAAAAACCGGTCGAAATTTCAATGTAAGAGTTAAAGAACATTTAAGATGTCTGAACATATTTTTTCTGAATTTCCAAATCATTTATTAGAAAATGATCACGGTTTTGATAAATATTTAGGACTTTCTATTATACACATAAATAATTTTGGTCTGAAATTGAATAATTTAGAATCATTAGAAATTAGTAAAGCATGTTATAATAGTAAACATCAAAACTTCAGTAATAATAAATTAAATTTAACTATTAGCCCAATTCTAAAAAAAATTCCAATAATTGCGAGTAATCAAGAACTCCAGTAATAATTTTTAAAAATAATTTTTCAAATAATTTAGAAAAACAAGAAACAAGAGACATTTCATTCTGATATTTTGACAGTTATACAACACCCTGACGATGGAAAGGTTTTTCTGAAACGTGTTGGTGTAATTAATCAAATAAAAGAAGTAGATATATACCGATAATACAATCAATATTTTTAAAATATGCTTTTTTATTCAGTTGTATTAAGAATCATTTCGATTAGTTCATGGTTTAGTGTCCATGCCTCCACGCTATGTAAGAGAATGGAAAAAATATTGTCACGTGTCGTGGCTGCGGGAGGAATTAATAAAAACGCTGGAAACTAATTACAGATTTATTACTAATTATTCAATGTACAAAGTCACTAAACACTATGAAATTTAACGCTACTCCTTAAATTAAACTCATCACTCATAAATAGACAGTTTATTATCCGTTTGCTCAATATTTACAAGAACATTCCATTCAGTTTTCGCACGTATTATTCGATCGGTTTATTTCGATACGTAAGAACTTGCTAGATTATTCGCCTTGACGCGACCCGGAAAGGTCTGCAAAAGTCCACTGACTACCTTTCCCACACAAAAATAAATATTTATTAAAGCAGTATCAAATATTACAAGTTAAAGTATTTTTACTTCCCTTGTTCTACTACCTACAGGTAAAACTCATACTTGTGGTGAACCTGCAATAAATTTAATGCACTCACAAAAAATATAATATAGAATTATTTCAAAATAACCCTACTCATGTGCGACGCTTGATTTCCGAGCCATTTTCCAATAAAATGTATGTTATTATTTTCCATTAAATCAATTATATATAGTTTCATCAATATACTGTATCATATGTATGTACACCACAAAAATACGATATTTTGTCACTACCAGTAATTGGCTTTTATGTTTCCCATTTTTTGTATTTACTTAATTATTGCTATCTGTTGGTTTTCTGAATAAATATAAATATAAATTTTTAAAAAATAAAGGAGACATATATGTATAGTAACAATAGAGAAATTCTGACAATATAGAAAAAGTATAGAGACAATAGACAATAGAGAAATACAAAATTCTGATGTACCAGGCATACGTCAAGAGAAGAATAGAATATTTGATACCCTTCTGGAGAACAGGAAACAAAAGTAACCTAAACAGACTCCAACGACAGCAAAACAAAATACTAAAAATGGTCTATGATCTGAAATACCGGACACCAACTGAAACTGTATACCGTATGACACAAGAATTAGACGTCGAAAGCATTACAAAAATCGAAACACTTAAAATCATTCACAAACTAGCAATTGGCGAAATACAAGACGAAGACGAAAAATTAGACAAAATACACGAAAAACACCAACACAACACTAGAATGGCTCAAAACTATCACATAACACACGCCAAAACAAAAACAGGACAATCCCGACTAATTTGCAACGGACTAAAACTGTACAATGACCTGCCACAACAGACCAAACAACTGACCACTGACAAATTCAAGACAGATGTGACAAAAATATTAAAACTCGGTCAAATATAAAAAAATTCCTTTGTATCTAAATTATATTATTATATTTTCTTATAATGAATCATGTAAAAATGTTACCCATAAACCTCTTAGGTTTCCATTACTTTTTAAATAAAATAAAATAAAAAAATAAAAATAAATAAAGCAGTCCGATATATTTACCTGATACTTTAAAGCGTAAATTTTGAAAACTCAAATTGAAAAACGCAAACAAGCGATGTACAGCGGGCGCCGCCATTTACCCTTTGGCGTCGGGAGGGCCCGCAAATAGAAAAAGTCCCAGAAACAAGGACCCACCCGCCCGCGGGCCTCGAACCCTCGACAGCCGCGTCTCGGGCGGACGCACGTACCACTGGGCCGTGTCAATCAATCTACAATTCTAGCTTTCCGACCACAGGGTAGTCACGCGATGCCTGTAACTACGCCGCAACATCGGCTCGAGAGGTGGAGTCGTACCTGGAAATGATCGGGTTGCGAAACGCGTTCAAGTTTCTTAACCGGTCGGATGCCGGCCGCACGTAGCGCGGAATGTACCCCGTCTGCCGCGCAATTTCGCGCACGATGTTTTTTAGACACTTTTTTGTGATTGTTAAACTTAAGAAGGCCAAGGGGAAGATTGAGGGTCGCAGAGGGGTCGGAAGGAGGCGGCATTCCTGGCTTGGAAACATCCGAGAGTGGACCGGGATAAGAAGCGTGGAAGAGCTGTTCCGCACTGCCCTGGACAGGGAAACTTTCTCCCAGATGATCGGGGGGACCCGACAGGGTACATGAAGAAGAAGAAGAAGAAGAAGGAAGACCAAAATTAAGATGGAGTGTCGACGTCCTCAAAGATATGTGTGCCTTTGAGCTTCGAAACTGGAGAGAGCTGGCACTAGACCGAGATGAGTGGAGGAAAATTATTGAGGAGGCCGAGACCCACCAAGGGTTGTAGTGCCAAGAATGATGATGATTTTGTGATTGTTATATTCATGTATCATGAACACTTTTTGTGATGGTTAAATCAACAATAATCGCTAAGATGTTGCAGTTTCTGGTTTCTCAATATACAGACTTCAATAATTACTTATATTTCAATAATTACTTGTACAATGATTACTTATTTATTCAAAGTAACAAAATTTACTGTCAGAAATGTACGCACTTGTTTATCGAATAAAACCATGGAAGCAATAACACCTAAGATATTGTATTTCAGTATTTTCATTCTAAAGGAATCAAAGAATATAAAAATACTCAATATTATCACTATTTTATTTAAAAAACGCTTTTTTTAACAGATAAATAACATGATTAATGCGCGGTTCGAAGACGACATTTGGAATGATTTTTTGTCCGGTTTGCGCGGCAAATGAGGTTACTTGACAAATAGAACTCGTTCATTTATTCAAAAACTTGAGATACAACTAATAATAAGCTTTAAAAACCCATAAACGCAGGTAAAGTAGGCCGAATTCTCATACGTGTCTAGGGAGTGCAGATCTGCGCTCCGGCACCCGACCGGTTAGATTTATTTATTTACAACTACACATTACTCTGCTATAACATGATAACACCACACATGTTCCACTATTCCACGGATGCATCGACTGGCAAATGATTTAATTTCGGTTACCGATATATTTAATATGAATTTAATGTTTTTAAAATCTTCTTCTTCAAATATAGCAAATTTATTTTGTGGTGACATAATTATAATTTATATAAATTAACTTTGTAAAAACCACTTATTTATTGAAAAAATTCAACATGTTTCGAAGCCAATGGCTTCTTCGTCAGGATAGCAAAAATAAAATTTAAAAATCGAAGTATAGATCAAAATATTAAAAAACATATATATGGAAAATGATAATATAAAGTACCTACTTAACATGATAATAAATTTAAAAGATGATTATTTGCAAAAAGGACCTGATTATTTATAACATTCAATTTACTATTTACACTCTTTCTTATTTTCAAAATTTCTAATTTATCAAATTGTGATTCTGTATAATTTGTATGTAAAATTTGTAAACTGAATGTTATAAGTAATCAGGTCCTTTTTGCAAATAGTCATCTTTTAAATTTATTTTCATGCTAAGTAGGTGCTTTATATTATCATTTTCCATATATATGTTTTTAATATTTTGATCTATACTTCGATTTTTAAATTTTATTTTTGTTATCCTGACGAAGAAGCCATTGGCTTCGAAACATGTTGAGTTTTTTCAATAAATAAGTGGTGTTTACAAAGTTAATTTATATAAATTAGATTGTTTTTAAAATCGCTTGAAGGAGGTTCTATCATCAACTTAGTTCATGTCTCCCGTAAATCTTGTAAATTAGATTATTATTCATCTGTTTTATTGTCTTTTTCCATTTCTTCATATTTTCTATATTTTTCTTACACACAATGTTACCTTATTGTTACATTTTCTCGATCCATTAATATTTTGTAAAAATATGTGACCACAAAGCTAATGCTTTGAATATTAAAAATATAAATATCAAAGTATTAGGTGTGTGAGATTCATTTTTTAGAAGCCATTTTCTCAATTCCACGTTTGTTTCTAATTCAGGTTGGATTCTTTCAGCAGAAATAATTACATCCAATTATAGATAAAATGATAATATAAAATGCTACACATAACAGTATCTACTCATTTACACTACATATTTACAATACGAAAAATCTAAGGTATAAATTAAGTTGAAAACACCCTGTAGCTTACATTTTCAGAATACGCCCTGGGCCCTAGGATATATACAATGGAAGATGTCTTATATAATTATTATTGCCCTCATCCCTATTTATTTACTATTTTTAAAACCTCAAATTTCAAATATATAAAACAAAAATAAATAAATATATATCCATCTACAAGGCGCTCGTAAAACAGATTCATATTTTTTTTCACTTAATTTTTACATTAATATTATTGTTAAAGGATATTTATTATTAATAATAATAATAGGTCGAAAATGAAAGACCTGGTCCGCCATATAAATTACAAGTTGCATATAAGTTGTTGTGAAGCATAGATAGAGAGAGCATACAAAGAGAGAAAATATATAAAAAAAATAATACATACCATGAAAATACGACAATTCAATTCAATGTCTAATCCAATGTTTATTCAATGTTCAATGTTACAAATGTTTACAGTGTTTACAAAATTAAATTAAGCTTATTTCATTGTTGCTGAGTGTCTTGGCACCAAGTAAACACTAAATTGATTTGACGCCCTGCCTGCTACACTAGTAATTTACTGTATTATAGCAGACAGTGCTCTTCCAGTAGTATAATGTTCAAGAATATTTATTATTTATAAAACATTTGTGAATCAATCTTATTGCCAATTAAAATTAAGTAATAGTAATAATTAAATGTTTACAATTTAATAATGGTGTTAACTAATTCTATTATAGACAAAGGAAAAAAAATATGATCTGAATAGGATATGAAATGAAAATGAAATGAAAAAAAATGAAAACATACACGTATATAAGTAATTTCAAAGTTCTAAAATTATAATAATTTTGAACCTATATTTTTTAGGAAAAAAAATAAAATTATTGTGAATTTAATCCGATTTGCACAGAAAAATATTAACCAATATAAGCCTCAAATAATTATGGGAAAACGAATTTTATAAGCTTAATAAGGAAGAGGCCTATATCCAGCAGTGGAGAGATGAAGGCTGAGGAAGAAGAAGAAGAATAGTTATGTCTCGTAGAAACGAACTGTCAGTTATATTATGGAAATAAAGGAAGCGTATCGTTGTAACCCGAGGAATTATTATTTCTATCTTACTCGCAATACCAGGATTTAACAATATTTTGATATCTCAGGCAATCTCAGCAACTTAAAGCCATGTATTCACTAGGGGACAAATTGTCCCTCAACAGCACGCGGCATAGGGTCTACGTGACGTTGCAACGTCGTGCACTGTTCCGCCACGTCGCGCACAACATAGCGCGGCATTTCTACGTGCCGTGGCAACGTTGCCATGCGCACGTACCCGAGCGAGCTCACTGCAACATTACGCGCAGCGTCAGTACCACGTGGTATGTTTACAAGTGAATACGCATGCGCTGTATCTGTCAAGATGACAATGCGGGGAAACGAAATCGTTCTTGAACTCATCGAGTTGTATCGATCGAAGATCGCATAGAATGTCCGTCCTTCTTTCTCTTTGCAGTAAATAATTTCGCATTCTCCTCTTACTTTTCGATAAACTCATTAACATAAACAGATACGCGGCTGTCATCATAACCTCATAGGGCGATATATTTCCGCGTCGTCTGGAAAACAATAATTATTTGCAAAATTCTTCTTTTTAATAATATTCAATTTACTACAGTAAAACCTCGTTAATTTGAAATTGCGACCCAAAAAAACATTTCGAATTGCGCGGAACCCCGTTTTCGCCAAATGAGATACCGTAGCTGTCATCGTAACCTCATCGGGTGACATTTCCGCGACAAGATATGCGAGTCCCGGTGTGTACACGTCAAATGACCGCGTCATTGTCCCCGAAACATGAACGTAGATGTTGATGCGACATGCCGCGCGGAATGCTGCGCTATTTGTCCCCTAGTGAATACATGGCTTAATAGGGAGAAATTTACGAAACGACGTATACACTACATGTTAACTATTTTTAAATTTTACAAGCGATCATTACGGCACACCCAGTAGCCACACAAACACATTTTTTCCACTTTCATGCGGTTTGGCGAAGATACGAATTTTCAAAAAAATAAAAAAATTCCGCCAGAGACCGACACAGGAAGGGGAGGAAATTCAGCCAATCATAATTGGACCCCCCCCCCCCCCAGCCGCCCCTCCCCGCGGCCGCTCCTCAAGATATCTGGAAACATGCGTGCGTTCGGAAAACATGCAAATATAGGGGAACGCGGGACAGAACCGACACCCAGTCCGATGCTACGTTGCTTATTTGTGTAATATGTATTTAAAAAAAAAAAAATATTTATCAATTAGAAAAGACATACAGAAAAAATCAAATTAACGAAAAAATATTTTAACTGTTAATAAAAATTGTTTAACAATTCACAGAACTTTAATGTTAGTAAACTTAGTAAAAACCACTACCAGATTTACAGTCTACCGGTTTCGAGACGTGCCCGTCTCTTTGTCAGGAACAACACTACACTACTACATTCACAACACTGTACACCCCAACCATAGTATTGTAAAACTATCACCACTATTGTTCACATGCGTGTTAATCTTGTCAGAGAAATTGAACTACTGAACAATTCAGGGATCTAACGAGAGAGAGTAAGAGGGGGCGGGGTCTAAAGTGGGTGTTACCACATCTCTTGTGAACGCTACATTGAACAAAGGGCTATATGGAAAATTAATTTGGTCATTAATGAGAGGTACTCTATTATTCACCGCCTCCGTAATGTTAAAAATTTCGAAATTATTCAATTTCAAACCTTTAGTATTAGTATTTAGTCAATAGTAATCTGGTAGTAGTTTTTACTAAGTTTACTAACATTCTGTTATTATGTCTAATCACAAAGTTAATGCTTTGAATATTAATAATATCACAGAACTTTGTTCTGAAATTGCAACTTCACAAAAATAAGGTGTTTCCTTTAATATTATACGTGTTGTATCAAATGTTTCCCAAAATTAAAATGAAATATTAATTTCTGGCGTCCTCTAGCGGTAGATACGCGAAGGTATTCGTGACGGCTGCATATAAAAAAGTGGATTGCTTTAAAAATGGAATAAAAAAAAATTGATCAATTAAAAAAAGACTACATATAAGATCGAAAAATTTTAGTTACCTTACCAGACTGTCATGGCGAAATCGGATAACGTGCTATTCCCGGATAGAATTGGAGGTCCGTGGTTCGAGTCCCGGTGACAGTTAAAATATTTTTTCGTTAATTTGCCTTTTCTTATTGATAATAAAAATTATTAAAAATATATATTGAATTTAAAAGGTAATTATAATCATAGCATATGCGTGGAGTGGGAGAGGATATCCTATTGTTGGTTTGATGAGTTGTAAGGGAAAAGAGGTACTTCTGTCTGGTAGGTCGGAGTGGGACGTGGAAAGCTAGCAAGCTGGTGATTTCAGGAGAATCAATAAGGTTACGAATACAAGAAGACCATGACAAGTATTCCTCAAAGGCAGGCGGGTGAGAGCACGACACTTGGTGTGTTTGGTGTTGCGCCATCGCCCCCGATGCAATCTTTGTAGAGTCCACCGCCGCGTTCCCATTCCCGTGTGGGTGTGTGCGTCGTACACGGGCCGCATCCTTTGCATGCAACATCGCGTTCCGCATGGCTACACGCCGGATCCTCTGTCACGACTCCTCTCCCGCGCACGCACGCCGTCACGGCGTGGTGGGCTGCATGGAGGATCGCCCGCGTCCACCGCGAGGTTCCAGCTCGGCAGGGCCGGCCGCGAAGATCGCCGGTGGACGCAAGATGGACGCTAAAGAAGCTGGAAGATCGCTGATGGACGTAAGATGGACGCTAAAGAAGCTGGAAGATCGCTGATGGACGTAAGATGGACGCTAAATTGATGCTGATATTCTTGCAGACACCTTACTTTTTTTTCGTAACTCGTCTCTGTGAGACTTCTATTATATATCCTTAATTATGCCTTTTTCAAGATGCACAAACTTGAGTCCCGACGGAAAATATCCGATCTCATTGAGCTACACAAGATTCTCAGCGGAGCTATTCTCTCTCTCTATCTGATATAAATTTGCATGTTAAACCCCGTATAAGAAACCCGGAGTTCTTCAGAATAAGTCAGCACACTAATAATGTCGGTTACTTTTCTCCCATCACAAGGTTGTGTCGCACATATAATTTGTATTGTGCTGACCCTAACATTGATGCTGATATTCTTGCAGACACCTTATCTTCGTTCAAAAACTCACTCATACACAACATCCATTTTCTAAACGATGACATGAACCTATAGATCCATTAAATCAATCATTCATTAAATACTAATCGCACTACACTCAAACACAAAATATATAATATACATAAATGTACATGTAAAATATAATTAATTGCAAAAATACATGTTACTAGAGCGTGCCGAAGACACTTGTAAATGGGATAATGGGCATAGTCTTCACTATAATGTTTGTTATCAGAGTATAATGTACCTGTTATCCTGTTAGTGTCTCTAATAAATATATAAATAAAATATATTAAAAAAAAGAAGCTGGAAGATCGCTGAAGGACGTAAGATGGACGCTAAAGAAGCTGGAAGATCGCTGATGGACGTAACATGGACGCTAAAGAGGATGGAAGATCGCTGATGGACGTAAGTTGGACACTAAAGATGCTGGAAACTCGGAAACTGTAATGTTTCTCGAGAACAGAAAACAACAAGCAAGAGTCGCCTTCAACAAAAAACCCAAGATCCTTGAATTTAAAGGTTAGGAAGAACCTGATTGAAACTCTTGTCTGGAGTGTGCTGACTAGGGAATGCAATCCCGATCCCGCGAGATCGGAATCTCGAGGCATTTTACGAGGTCAATCCCGAATCGAAAAATCGAACGAGATTATCGGGATTGATCAAGATTTTTTATGTTTTGTATGTTTAATTGTGTATGTCTATAGAACTTTTAGTAAGTTCTTAAAACTTATATTCATATCACAATCAAATAATGAAAATTGCTTTGAATAATGTTAGCTGTATTTTATCAACCTAACATAGTAATAAAAAATACTACTACATTGACTGATTGACGCTTAGAAAAACGCCTACAAAAACTTTAATGCAATGATTAATAATGATATAAAAATGCAAGGCATTGTCGTTACTTGCTATTCAGCTCTATAAACAAAAAATACCACAAAATTATTCGGGATCCCGCGGGTTTGGAAATTCTAATCTCGAGGGATCCCGAAAGGGCAATCCCGACTCGGGATTGCATTCCCTAGTGCTGACGTATGGCAGAGAAACATGGACCATCGGCCAGAGCATGTCCGGGAGGACCTTTGAAATGTGGTGCTACAGGCGCATGGCGAGGATCCATTGGTCAGAACATAAGGACGAGGTGTCGAGCAGGGTGGGCGAAAAGAGGCAGCTCCTGAACAGAATCGCCCAACGAGCAATTTGGATAGGCCACAATACAAGGCATCCGGGCCTGCTTTTTACCATCGTCGAGGGAAATGTCGAAGGCAACAATCGTAGAGGCCGCCCGAGATTAAGCTACGTAGACTAAATTATCGGAGAAGCGCGCTGTAGCACCTACCAATAAATGAAGAGGCTGGCAGATGACAGAAAGGAGTGGAGAAAGCAAATGCTTGTTGCAGACCAATCCTAGGATTGCGACCCAAAAAAAATGTTTTTCGATATATGTGTGTGCGAAGAATTTTATTTTTAAACTAATCGGGATCTAATATAATTAATGAAAATAAACTTAGTTTTCACCACTTTTGTATTGAAAATATCAACATGTTTCAGAGCCCATGGCCCCTTCGTCAGGATACAATTGTATACTAACAAATTTGAATTCAAAAATCGAAGTAAAGTAAATCAAAATATAGAAATAGCATAATACAATAATTATTCTGAATTTTCTTACCATTTTTTGGCTATGGATCATTCTTTTGATATTAATAAGGGTTTACAAATTTTATATACAAATTAACGGAATCACTGTTTGATAAATTACAATTTTTGGAAATAAAAAAAAGGGTTAATATTAAATTGAATATAATAACAATAGCCAGGTCCATTTTACAAATAGTTACCTTTTAAATTTATTTTCACGCTAGGTAGGTACATTATTACTATGCATTTTCCATATATAACTTTTTAAATATTTTGATTGTATATATTAATAATGTAATCACAAAATTATTTTGCTGTTTTTGAAGGAGTAATTGGGATCTCTTTGTTATGTGGAATAAAATATTAGCAGATTTTAATATAGAAACTAACACTGTCTCATAGTCGACGACATGTTTTTTTTAAGTGGTTAGTCAAGTTGTCGTGGAATACATCTATAAACTGTAGGTACTCATTGCCCAGTCTGTGTAGTCTAGGCCTAGATCTCTTTTTTTCCTGTCTATTTATTTTCTTTATATTTTTAAAATATCACGAGACCCACAAAACGCCTTAAAAGGTGTTTTTCTGCTGGTTCATTTTCACAATTAATGTTACTACATTTCATTCATTGTACAACAGAAGAGAAAAAACAATTTTAAACACATTATATTAGGTCCTTACATATGAAATTGGCGTTTTGCCGTACTGGCAAATTTGATCTCAAATATCTTCTCTTTGGTTAGGAATTCCAAATCCAAATTTATACACCTATTTACTCATGTATTTGTGTTTTGAAAATTATAATTCATTTGTTTTTTCCTCAATTGTTTTTTTCTTTGCGTCACTCAGTTTACAAAATGAAAAACTTGAAATATCGCGTTATTTACGAGTACGAGTTCCACCGTGGCACCAGTGCTGCAGAAACGGCTCGAAGGATTAATGATGTGTATGGCGACGGTGCCGCAAAAGAAAACACAGTGCGTTTTTGGTTCCAACGTTTTCGTTCTGGAAATTTCGACCTGCAGAACAAGCCCCGTGGACGGCCGGAGACCAAAGTTGATAATGAAGAATTGAAGGCTATTGTGGAAGCGGATCCATCGCAAACCACATCCGAGTTATCTGCAGGCTGCGGTGTTAGTGATAAAACTGTTTTAATCCAATTGAAGCAAATTGGTAAGGTGAAAAAGCTTGAAAGGTGGGTACCTCACGATTGAGTGAAGCAAATCAACAAACGCGCGTTGACTGCTGCGTTGCATTACTCAACCGGCACAATAATGAAGGGATTTTAAATCGAATCATTACCTGTGATGAAAAGTGGATCCTGTACGATAATCGGAAGCGGTCATCGCAATGGCTGAACCCTGCCGAACCAGCCAAACCATGCTCCAAGCGAAAATTGACTCCTAAAAAGTTACTTGTGAGCGTTTGGTGGACTAGTGCTGGTGTCGTTCAATACAGCTTTCTTAAATCTGGCCAGACGATTACGGCAGATGTCTATTGTCAGCAAC
>JADDOH010019444.1:0-22107 GCA_016648135.1 Agrypnia vestita | reverse complement strand
TTTTTTTACATAAAGAACTTTCAAAATTTAATAATAGTAGAACTTAGTGGTCTTACGTTGGAATTGGTGAACGTTGATTTGTGTAGAGTGATCACTTAAGCCAGCTCATACAGATTTGTAACCCCTTGGCCATCTCAAATGACAGTACCATGTTAAAATGACGGTTTGACCATCACTAGTCGCTAGTCATATGCTCACTGGGCTGCGATCAACTTACAGCGTGTTGATTTATTTTGTATAAGGCACAGACAATTTGTACACTCAACCACGATAGCCACTTTTTCGATCCGAAAGTACTTTAAATCGAAATTCGAAAAATCGGATGTTAACTGTATATTGTACATCGATATAAGTGCATTTAAGAAATCTGTCGCAAAAGATAAATATTCTTCTTTTTCATGCTGTTTTCTATTGTAGTATGTGGATTTATCCTGTACAAGATATCATCACGCGTCGTGGCTAGGGAAGAATGAATGAAAACACTGGAAATTAATAAGCGATTTATTAATTAATGATTAATTAACTATTCAATGTAAAAAGTCACTTAAACGAATTAAACTAATACACTAATCTTTAAAATTACACCTTTTCGCAGCATACACACAGTAAGTGAACACTTATCGCTGGGTAATATTCATTACAACTTTCCATCCATCGTATTATTTATCGCTTATTTCTTTCGCCAATTAGGTGCTTCGCTCGATTATTCGCTCAATATCTGTCGCTTGGTGATTTCACGACTGGGCACAACTGGCCGTCGTCCGTGACGCACTTTTCACTGTTTTCGCACGGTAACGAACTGTCAACGCGACAACTGTCTCGCCCCGCGGCGGGCGCCGTATTTTTATCCGAAAATGCTGATATTTTCGTATTTCTGGATTATTCTGGTGCTTAGGAGGATGTCCTCCTTATTTCACGGCTTTTCTTGTCGTTTATAGACGTTTCCTGAAGATTGTAAATCACCCTAGACTGTTATAGGCCTTTCTCGATGTATCGATAGTGTTGTGACATTTACAAGGATTTCGGACAGTGCGTAAATTCTTTTTAGCGTGGCATTCCGTGACAATATATATAGACATCTGTATACCTACGTATACTGTCGAATCTGCAAAAAATCGATTATAGTTTTAGTATCTTAAACCATACAATTGACTCTATATTTAAGGATAATGTTAAAAATAAGTTTAATAGGTATTCCTTTAATATATGCATTTCTTGAAACGAAATTTTTTTTTTTTAACATTATCCGAAAATATAAAGTAAATTGGATGGTTTAAGAAAGTAAAACGAAAAAAATATTTTACAGATTCGACAGTATATGTGAGGGGGACCGTCGATATATGTATGTGAAATCACCGCACGGAGATAAAATTGCACAGAGATGAACTAAACCCCTTCTTCATCCAGGAGATTGGGTCACTGCGGAAGAATGTCCCCCCTCGTAATATTTACAACAGTTAAAGTATTTATTCTTGCATAATTAAATCCCGCTGATAAACACAACCCTATATAATTTGTTTGTAAAATTTTGTAATCTAAATAATGATATAAGTACTTAATCTTAATTTAATTTTTTATAATTTTATTTATTTAAACTTAATTATAAATAATAAAAATATACTTTGTTTTCACCACTTATTTATTGAAAATATCAACAAATTACAGGGCCAATGGTCCCTTCGTTAGGATACAATGTATACTAACAAATTAAAAATATAAAAATATAGTATATGGAAAATGAATAAATAATTAAGTACTAACATAAAAAAAATTATATGATAACTATTTATAAAAAGAATCTTGTTTTCTATAATATTCAATTTACCATAATTTTTTTTCCTATTTCCAAATTGTCTAATTTATCCAACTGTAATCGTGTAAAATTTGTAAACCCTTATTAATATCAAAAGGATGATCCATAACCGACAGATGTAATTTCGTAATAATTAAGTATTGCTACTTATACTAAGTTAACTTTTGAATTTGTTTTCATGTTAGTACTTTTAAGATAATTTTAATTTTAAGTTGGACACTAACAGGATAATAGGTACATGATACTCTGATAATAAACATTATAGTGAAGACTATGCCCATTATCCCAATTACAAGTGTCTTCGGCATTTAAGTATATTTTACATGTATATTTATGTGTACTGTATATTTAGTGTTTCAATGTAGTGCGATTAGTATTTAATGAATAATTGATTTAATGGATCTATTGGTTCAGGTCATCGTTTAGAAAATGGATGTTGTGTATGAGTGAGTTTTTGAACGAAGATAAGGTATCTGCAAGAATATCAGCATCAATGTTAGGGTCAGCACAGTACAAATTTTATATTGTTTATACTTCGATTTTTATTATTAATTTGTTAGTATACATTGTATCCTGACGAGAGGACCATTGGCCTTGAAAACGTTGATATTTTAAATAAATAAGTGGTGAAAACAAAATATTTTTTTAATAATTATATTTATGTCACCACAAAATTATTTTGCTCTTTTTGAAGAACTTAATTATTATTATTAATTCGTCTCCCATATATTTATTTTGTTAATGTAAATTTTGTGCGATGATGGATGGAATTGCCTCCGCCGAACGTGGGTCGAAGTAAAGGAAGAAAGATTTTCCTTCTCAATTTTCGAATTTCTTTGAGAATTTTAATCTGAGTTTTCCAGATTAGAGACTTGCGATCGATTAAAGGCGACTCATGCAAATGAAGTGGCTTCGCATATTATGTCACGTTATATTCTTGTGCCTTTACAGAAAGTTATACTATTTTTAATATTATTAATATTTAAAGCATCAACTTTGTGGTTAAACATTATAACAGAGTGTTAGTCAACTTAGTAAATACCACTATTTAAAGTCCACCAGTTTCGAGACGTACCCGTCTCTTCGATAAAACACGAAAGTGGGTAGGCACTTGTGGGTAGACTTTTTTTGAAAATGCACGCGTTTTTTTATTCGACACATCATGTCTTTGAATCGTCGTGAACCGTCGATTCGAAGACACTTATCTCTTATTTTAGCTATCACAAACCAATGGTTACATTTGTACCACTTCAAAACCAAATATATAAATAATTTTACTACATTAAAGTGTTATCAATTATATTTAACATCTCTCTAGAAATCGTATTATTGTAGTAATATATATTTTAATAAGTAAATGAAGACCACATGTCAAGAAGTTGTTAATTAACATTCAAGTCATTTGGAGATAATTAAAAATATATGTTTTATTACTAATTCAAGATTAATTTTTAATTATTGATGTATCTATATAACAATGTATAATAAATCTAAAATATCAAAAAAGTATTTCAAAAGTAAAAAAACGCATTTATGCACAAAAAAAAATACTAATTTTCCCTAAAAAATGTAGCTTACAACTTCATGCCTGTGGCAGGGGAATGTGATAAGGAGTTAATAATCAAAGGGCGTAAATTTGTCATATTTTATTTTACTCTCCCAAATTTTAAAAATAACATATTTGCATATGTTTTGAAAATTGAACATATTTTTTTCTTTCTTCAAATATTAAATATCACAATCACGCCAAAGACATATAAATTTTCAGCTCTTACACGTGTTTGCGCTCCTCCAATGCTTTTATCCACAAAAAGTGTATTTTGCATCATCCTATTTTCATATTTTATAATGTTTTTCCCTTACGCTTTAATTTCACACCAGAGCTATCTATCACGGTCATTAACGACGTGTGGAGGGTCTGAATGCGAAAAAATAAAAATCAACACTGTGTTCGTAAAAGAGACCCGTTTAAATTTGTTTACACGTATTGCGAGCTCGTCGAATAAAACTAACTCGTCAGCCTTAACGCGTATGTTTTCCTTTTGTCAACGTCGACGGTCGACATTAATTGAAACCCGATATTTCATAACAACCCGCCGCGCGCCGTGACACTGAACGGCGTGAACATATTTCCTCACAGAACGGGGTAATAGATGAAAAGTTTCAAATAAACCTTTATTAAGGACCCGTAAGACGGGTAATGACAGTAGATGGCAGAAGAAATGTGATAAAATAATGATGAAATTTTAATGTAATTCAAATTATTTAATTTTCGTTTTTTTTTTTAATTTTGTTTGTTTAGGTTGGGTTAGGTTAGGTTAGGTTAGGTAAGGTTAAATAAAAAATAAAAAAAAACAAAAATATCAACTCTGCTCGTGTACGTCCCACGTGATTAAAGCATGAAGGTTGTTAATAAATATGATAGAATAAACTTACTAATGAAGAATTGAAACTCTATTAAAAGTCATAGTGTTCAAAAGATTATTGCACATAAGTAAAAATTCCCGATGTAATTCTGAAATAAAAAAGAAACCAAAACAATTCGAAATAAACATTAAACAAAACAGGAATAAAAGCAGACTGAATGCGGTGGAAATGCGATCGCTAAGACGCATGCGTGCAAAATCTTTGGTCAATATAGTGAGGCATTAACAAATTAGACGTTAATTTAATGCTAGCTGTGGCGTGGTAGATTTAATAACGGTTAAAAAATATGTGAGGCGTGTGTTAAATGCAGCAGGAATAGAGAGGGTCTGCGAAAGATCTGGCACGATCAAATTCAATTCAATTCTATTTATTTATTAAATAATATGTTCAGAATGTTTTGAGTATGTTCAAATTTTTCAAGAACATAATTCTGGATTTTATTCCACAGGGGGACATCATTAATCAATATATTTTATAGATGTCTCATAGAGACGAAGCTATTTTTTGTACGGGAAAGTAGGTATTGTTGGCCATGCGGTTAGGACACTCGCCTCGTGATCCAAAGGTCGCGGGTTCGAACCTCACTTCAGACTAGCAAGTTAGTCCCATTTTCATAGCACAAGCGTTTAGCTTAGTTTCAAAATAGTAATAATATGATAGTAAGAATAGTAAGAATATGAATTGATGTGACACGTATTCCATGTTCGCATCTCTATTTAAAAAAAGTCTTTTTGGATATAATTTTTTTTCCTCTCATCTGGAATAATTGGCTGATCCCACCGTCTTAAAAGTCCCCAGTACACGATTTTCGTATTTGCTCTCGATTTTGCTAAATTAACGTAAACTTATTAAATTATTTTGCAAAACCCATAGCTAAACAGGCTTTTAATCAATTTTATCATGACGGATCTATATCCGTTTACTCTTGAAGCATTCACTTAAAAAAATATTAACTAATATATTGTTATAACATCAAAAAAATTATAACCCCGAAATACTAGTTAGTTTAGTTTACTACTAGTTTAGTTTTCATGCAATAGAGTTATCTTTGGTACACTTAATCTCGTATATTTTCAAGTGAAGACGATATATTTTATTGACAAATTGATTTATACAGTTTGAAGAAGAAGTGGTGCTATTCAGACATTAATATTTTTCGACAAGCTGTTAAATATATCGTTTTAAAAAATACAAAAATTAAACGTTTTTTTACCTATATTGCAGTATCCATAAAACCATTAAAACATCGATTATTTTAATTAAATTGTACACGCATACTAAGAAAATTTAACTGTCATTAATATAAAAATGTTCAAAATATTATACCTCATACTCAAGAAGTTGAATTAATTAATTCGTATAGTCTGAAATGCGCGGGCTCGCCGCCGCCGGGCGCGCGGCCCCCGGCGCCCGGCGGCGAGTATACGAAGATGATAAGAACGTGAGAATCACAAGGTTGTATTCGCCACCTGTTTTGTGCTCAAGATCATTTTCAGTTCAAAACAATGGTGAAGCCGATTTTGAATAATCTAGTTTTCTTTTTTTTCTATTTTACTATTTTTTTGTATATATTTTAGTAACGTAATTGTTTTTTTTATAATTTACGTGCTCTTTTTTGTTTTTTTTTTTAAATCAGTTTTTCAGTGGTGTTTTTTTTTCCAGTGATGGCACCGCAAACGTTGATTTGAATAGATCCAATTATGCATTTATGAATTCGTGCACTTGCTTGAGTTTATTAAAAGAAGACATGGTCCGTAATAATATTCGCAACAATGCAGTGTAAATTCTTGAAATATTTGACTACTAGAAAACAGAAATTTTCCGACGCCTGATATTATTTTGTGAGCGTAATTGGTTGAATCAGCGATTTGCCGACCACTGACGTATACGTCAACAAATATTCGAGTTCCGGTAGTAGTTTTATTTTTGGAAAGACTAGAACCATAATCAAGTAGGTATTTGGAGATAAAAATATCAGTTTTGACTCTATTCGTTTTCTTTTATTTGAGACGTTTTTTGTTTAATGATGGAAAATTCAAAGATTGAGATTAGTAATGGTAAAACCGTTATTTCGTAAACATTGTGCAGTTATTTGAGATTTGTATCTGTTTGTATTGATGATTAGTTATGAGATATAACTGTTATCTATTACCGATAATTGCTCGTCAGATTGCGAAAAATCAATTACAAATCGTCGATACAATCAGATACACATCTCAAATAACGTATCATGTATCAGTAAATAATGTATCACGGTTAAAATACTACTACTAATTGAGATTAATAATGGCCTTATAAGCGAAACGCATGTCCAAAATCTAAATATCATATTATTGACGGATTTGGCGTTAACATTGTAGAGATTATTTCTGATGATCATTAAACCACATTACTCGAGTTTCGAGAATATTAGAATTTCTCATCAACGGGTGAAGTGAACTATTAAATATTGTTTTTTTATAAAGATTAGGTGATATCCAAATAATTAATGAGATATTGACATGAGCCGGAATTACTAGTGTAAATTTGGTTGCAACCGGAAATTGAGAAGAGTTGATGAAAGTAATATTGTTAAGCAAATTAATACCCGAGTTCAGAATAATTTATTTAATTAACTTAAAAAATTACCCATTCATTTTAATATTTTCACGCGTGATGGAATGGAGAAGTTTAATGGTTCATGAATATAAATAACGATAAAATCCACGGTCTCTGTGTACACTGTCGAATCTGAAAAAAATCTTTTTACTTTACTATCCTAAATCATCCAATTTCTTCTGTATTTTCGTACAATGTTAAAAAGAAAAATTGTTTCAAGCAAAACATATATTAAAGGAAAATTAAACTATCTTGCATACTGCCAGTGATGACGCATGGAGTGGAGACTATAGCCCTTACAAAGAAAAGTATAGAAAAGCTCAAATGCACGCAACGATCCATGGAGAGATCCATGCTTGGAGTAAACCTAAGAGATAGAGAAGTGGATATCATGGATCGTGTAGCGAAGCTAAAATGGCAGTGGGCAGGATATGTTGAAAGGCAGGATGCTACAAGATGGCCTCCCAGAATTCTGAAATGGAGAACATGGGAGAATAAAAGAGGCATCCGAAGACCTCAAAAGAGATGGACCGAGGTTATAGCCGCTGTGGGGATTAAGAAATGACTACAGTTAGCAAACAACAAGGATGAATGGAAGGGTATAGAAGAGGCCTATATCCAGCAGTGAAGAGATGAAGGCTGAAGAAGAAGAAGAAGAAGAAGAAACTATTTTTTAACGTAACACAAAAATATAGAGTAAATCATATATTTTAAGATACCAAAAGAAAATCGATTTTTTGCAGATTCGACAGTATACGTAGGGACCGTCGATTTGTGTATCTAATTTAATTAAAATAATATTTTTATATGAATGTATGTTCTAAGAACCGAGTTACTGAATTTTATCCCCAATGGGATGATTAATGAATTAAGATAAATTACACACGCAGCTTGTAAGCCCTGGGCCATCATATAAAATAGACTTCCACACACGTTTCTTATAACTTAATTATTTATCTTAATTATTTAACATATTTTCAAATATTTTATACGTAGAACTGCACACATCAAAAGTGTGATGTTTTATTAAAAAGAAAAATAATAGAATTTATCGCCTGTAATACACAGTTCGTATTGGCGTGTAATTATTCGCTTGTTTATATTGGCGAATCAAATCTATCCGCGGATCGCTCCCATTGGTCATGAATACAGAAAAGGCAAGCGCAACTGGGAGCTGTGCATCTGCACTCCTCTGAACGTAGGGAAACATGCGTAAATGAAGGGACGAACCAAGATTGACCGCCCCGTTGGCGAGTGCATCCGGATGCATTCGATTGTGCACGGGGATGTTATCACGGCGTGCACCTGCCAGTCTTTTCGTTGCAAGCGTCCGTGACGGTCGTCTTGGAAATCACAACTACCGACAGCTGTCGCTTTGCTTTCAATTCAAAACTTTACATTTGGTGTTGTGTTTTTCAATTTATAATATTATATATATATTTAACAGTTTTTATATTTTTAGTTCTTCGCTTTAATTACAAAATCCATATTTACAAAATAATCTTTAAACTCATTAAAATTGATTATGAATAAATTAATAATAAATTTCATAATTGAATTTAAAAATTGTTCAAAAACGAAGAATCCGTTAAATATTTTTTATTATTCGTTTGGAAAGAGTTTTGTGTGATTTTTCATGAAATTAATTTTTAATTTTTTGACTCAAAAATATATTTTCGTAATTCGTATTCTAAAAAATAACTGAATTCACACATTTCAAAAATAATCAGTTTTAAATATAACATTATAATAAACGATTTTTAAATGTAACAATGTAAAATGAATAATTAACATAATTATTATTATTTATTTATATGCTTCAATTTAGTTTCCAAATATTACAAGGATACCGTAATTTGGGGGTCAACAAAATTCACAAATTTTACAAAAGTTGAGACAAATGATATTATCTGTTGTTATGAAAGTGTATATTATCCCTCTACTAATTTATTACTGAACTACGACTCCACATTTTAAATATCACGAGATTATTAGATTTTTGGTCAGTGTCTCTTTTTATCAGAAAGTGGGGACAATAGAGACCTGGACAGGGTCAACAGAGACACTAAACGTAAAATAGATACCGCGCACATGAAAAAGGAAGGTAGATACTTTTTCTTAAATATTTTTTGAATAAAACAAAAGTGTTATTGAAAAGGAGTGTCCTTTTATGTTATGAAAAATACAATAACAATAAGTATATATTAAAAGGCAAAAATATACACAAAAGAACTAGTGTTTAATATATATTTTATTAGTTATTGGACTAGGTTTGTAGATACGTGGCATTTTAGATGAATGGTTCTAAAAATATAAAGATAGCAAGATTTACGTAAATAATGAAAAAAACTTTTATTGTAAATATTCCAAAGTGGTTTTTGTTGTCTCTATTTACAAACAGATTGTCTCCGTTGACCCTGATGACGTCTCTATTAGCCTCGTATAGGGTCTCATTCACCCCAATAGGATCTTCATTAATCTCAATTTTCTTTCAAAACGAGTCTTTTGATTTAATTAATATAGATTTACAAATATAAACAAAAACTGGACACAAATATGTTCAAGAGGTAGAAAAACATTTTAGTTCCTTGCAAAAATACAGAAATGATGTTTATTCACCTTTTTCAAGGTTTTCAGTAAAGTTTCTGACGCTAACTCTGACACCCGTAGGTACATACTTTTTTTGTCAGATGTTTCTAGAAATATTTGAAAGATATTTGTCAAGGTTACCTACCTATTGTCATATACAAGTCTGTATTACATACCACCTAACAAGAATATAACAAGACCTTTTTGCCAAATTTCATTTAATGCCTGTATATGCACACCATTTTTTTCCCCTCCTTTTGTCTCTATTCACCACGCTGTCTCTATTGACCTCAAATTACGGTACATATATTAAATTGTTATTTTCATTCCGTGCATTACATATTAATTATGTACATTGCTTTTACAATATTCATCCTATGTGGTTTGATATTTTTATGATTGTATTTAATCTTCCACACATATTCCGAGGGTTGAGAGTTTCATTTTTATGTACAATACATAAATATTTTTGTTTTACTATTTTGAAAAATAAAATTTACCGGGGTTGCGCGCTTGACCTCCTATGTAATATGCAACATAGGAGTTGTTTTGTAGCCTTGACCACTGCACACCAATAATAATAAATAATCTTCGGCCGACACTAATATGTATCATGTTGGTAACCAACTTCATTGCTATTTCAAAAGGTTGTATTGTTACCTTTAAAAAATATATACATTTGTTTAATCTCGATATTGCTAAAATAATAAATTTCAGTAAGTCAAAAAATATTTTATTCAAATCGTTTCCTTAAATATCTAGAAAATTGTTATTCAAATTAATAATTTAATTCTAAAAATGTATAACATACTCGTATCTTTGCTAAACGAATTTATTACATTCACGTTCTTTCTGATTGCAGCTAAAATAATATTTAATTTTTTTATCGCTGAATTACTGTTTTTGGATGTGCATATTATTTCCCATCATTTATAATCACAGTATAATCATGTACTGACATATCACATTTTATAAGAGTTTTATTGTATTTTTGTATTTTTTTTCATTTTTGTATTTTTAATTGGCTCAGCGTTATAAGAGATTTATTCGATTCACGCGCATAACCAGTGAAAATGTCGGAATTTATGAGAAATCCTTTGAAATATATACGGGACAAATTTAGGCGAAGAAGAGCTGATGAAGACTCGGTTCAAGATGATTCCCTTAACTTAGTTGAACCTGTGGCCCAGTCCGCTTCTTCGTCCTCTCCTATACCTCTTCCTACACCCCTTTCTACGTCCCTTCCTACGCCCCTTCCTACGTCCTCTCCTACGTCCTCTCCTGTGTCTCCTATTACTCCTCCATCTCGCGTACCAACTTGGCGGCCGCCGACACCACCGAGATGTCTCAGGAGGCAGGGACCAGCCCAGGATGAAATAGGTTACTTAGAAGAATTCCAATACTTGGATTATAAGAACAACCCGTGGGAGCTACACTTTATGATGCTGTCAGCTTCCACGGCTACGCTGCTCAGCAGCTACATATATATTCATGTATCAATCCACGCATTGAGGCATCTCGATAGGGAATCCGTTGAACGGAACCAATTTTTGCTACCCGCCTCGATATTTGTGATCCTCGGTCTAGAATGGTTGCGAGGGAGAAACATGGTGAGCTCGATTTAAGTTGTTGACAAACGTAGACATGAAGCTGCATATTTTAACCTTGTAATTTCATATCTTTTACGTATTTTTTGTTGGGAGGTTGCTGGCTAGAAACGATCTTGGTAATTGTGAGGTGAAGTAGAGTCTTCCCCGAGAGCGATGGAACGTGGGTGTGCGTCATGACGTGAAATTGAGGTGAAAGATTTTGAAACCTTCATCCAAGCCAGCAGGTTCTGATGAGTTAACCATGTCCCGCTTGCAGGCGAGGGCGAGGTCCGACTCAGACGGCAAAGCAGGGCTGCCCTCCGGCGGACCGTCCGCAGGGCGCGGCGCCACAGCCCCGTGCCGGTGCGCGCGGGAATGGTTTCTCCTACTCCGTCAAGACTCTCCACCATTTCTATCCTATCCGGGGGCGACTGCTGCTTCACCTCCGGTTCCCCTATAAATGGCAGGCGCTCGTGCGAGTCTATCGAGGAAGTCGATGGTGAGGCCGATTCGCGCGACCCCCTCCATTTGCGCGGCTCTCATTTGCCCAAATAGCTATCGACCTCCCTAGTAGATTGTAGTTATAAGGATCCCCAGGTAAATCGAACTGCTGTCTGTCTGCCTGTCTGTCTTAGGAAGTCCTGTGAGATCGCTCTGCAACGTGCTACATAAAATATTATTTTTTACTTGTATACGTTGCGACAGCCTTGAAATCACGAAACGAAAGGCGAAACAGGGGTTGCTATACGACAGACAGAACTTGTTGTTTGGTGTCAAAGTGTTGTTTTCCTGCTCTCACCACCTGTAATGTACTTGGCTATATTGGCTTGAAGTTATGAATACAGCAAATTGAATATTTCTGCTTAATAAAGCCAATTACACCATTGTTACTGGGTTTGAATAGTTTTTTTTAAGGAAAATATATAGGAATGAAAACACACACATATATATGTTTACTAATTTCAAACAGAGTGTAGGTGGACTTGGATTTTGCGAATACTTTTAAGTGAATTTTCTGGGAACGCCCTGTATTAAAATGTGTACATGAATTTTGGCAATATAATATGTTTGCGTCATTTAATATTGCCTTTGCCGTATATAAGCGAAACGTGTTTAAACATAATCACTATTGTTTATTCTTATTTTTATTTTTTTAATTTAAAAAAGTCTGGTGTGTTCAATAATTTACCATCCCGTTTAATTTGTTTAGTTTGTTATTGTATTGTACCGTTTCCCTGGTAGAGCCCCATGCTCTTTTCTGTCCCTATATAAGACTTTTTCCTCATTCACGTTCGTAAATTTTTCTCATTCTTTCGGCTTCTAAAAGGATCATCTTTCAGTATCTGGTGAGTCTGGTCTTGCCAAGTCTTCCGACACAATAGATGAAAAATGGATTTCATATTTTATAATATTTAATTTGTTATAATAATAATAATAATACATATTTACATTTTTATTCTGATGAAGGAACCGTTGTTGGCCCTGAAACATGTTTATTCAATTTTTATTATTCAAGTGTTAGATGGGGTTGGGTGGGAAGGGAGGAGTTTGACATTGAGACATTGAAATGGCGTATATGTATATTAAATTATCGAATATTTAGAGACTTTTTCTTTTCCAACATTTATAAATTATCTCGGATTAATTCGGTGAAAAAAAGCATGTTTCCAAGATTTTTTTTGGCGATATAGGTAGTGCTAGTTTGTTTAGTTAATTCCCATATAATAATACTTTATTTAAACATTATTTTTAATTATTTTCATTGCAAAATATTTATATTTAAGAGGGTGGCAGTGAATCTCCGGAGGCACCTTGAAAAAAGTTATTTTGCGGTGTACATCATAACTCACAGAATCATCTGAAAAAATCAAAATGCTCTTGTCTAAGGAGATGTTTCTCGGGATAACGACGTGAAGATTTTTTTTTTGATTTTTCAATTTTTTGGTAGCACTTGGAAGCCAAAACACCGATTTTCGCTAAAAAATCGGCCAATTTGTTAATGTAAAATTAATAATTATTAAAAAAAGAAAAATGCTTCCGGGGTTACCTGGTGAATTTCGTGAATAAGTACATACTGTACAAAGTTTCAAAACGATCGGTCCAGTAGATTTTGAGTTATGGCGTACACGGACCTTAAAAATAGCAAGTTTCAGAAAAACGCTTTAAAGTTTTGCACACTATAAAATTCAAAATAAAACTCGACAATTATTTTATACTTAAACATAGTCGTCGATGCCAGGTCCATATAGCAAAGAACTTTCATTGATCATTCATCTAGAGCATCTTTTTGTCCTTGTGTACGCAAAACTCTTCCAATACAATAGCGCATCCGGTAATCATCAGATGAGCGCGCCCCTCAGCTGCCCCAGAAGGTATAGAAAATCAGTGTGAGCATTGCTCAAATGTTCATAACTTCGTCAATTTTGCTCCGATTGACCTGAAATTTTGAAACAATGTTCTTGGAATGTTAAAAATATGCAATAAATAAATTAAAAACCTTATTCCTCCTAAAGTGCCAATAAAAAATATAATTATTAAACAATTTTTCAAAAAAAATCATACAATACTACCTTAATTTTAGGCTCCCAGGATGGTGTAACTCCTTAAGAAAGATGATCTTAATGAAGGGCTCTGCGTAACATAATTATTTCGTTCTTACAAACAAGAGATCCGTCTTCAACAAGATGGATAGATTACATAAATGAAACACGCGAATCCCTTAAGATGATTCTGACATACGTATTATAAACTAATATCTGCTATAATACGTTGTTGTATACTCAGACTCGAAAATATATGGAAAGATCGCCACAGATCAGAAACTCCTCCGTTGTGAGGGACCGACTTAGTACACATGGAAATATTTAATTATACGTAAATATATAATAATATTTACTTATTATTTTCTTTAGCATCGATTTTACACCCTTCTTTGAGTATAGAAGGCCTCCTTAAATAATTCTTCTGCCACCATGCCATTTCTCCATGCGAGGGTAGTATCTCTTTAGATCCCCAGCTGTCCTTTGCTTCTCCTGCTCAGCCAAGAAAATCAACTGCAGGATCATCTAGGTTCGTCTTCCATCCTCGCTCCATATCTATTCTCTCTCCAGACGGTTTTTATAGAATCTGCCACATTTATAGGCGGTCCGAACATCTATCTATATATGGGAAGAATGCACTAATCATATGTGTTCTGCGATGTTCTGGAGGTGTTCAAGTATTTCCTTGCTATCCAATGGCTGTCCATTCCAATCTTCTCATTTTATCATAATTTCGTTGCCTTTGACGTTCTTTTACAAGTTACAGTTTACAAGTAACAAGTTACAGTTACAAACTTTCTGTAAAATTTTCGAGTACCGTTTTTTTAACACTTTGGCGTAGTTTTGGTTGCTTATTACTTTTTTGAAATTCTTTTGATTAATATTAGTCTGCTTAGTCATTCATTGTTATTCATTCGAAACATAGCGTAATAAGGACGACATAGCTTCTTCCTATGTAATAAAAACAACGTATTCAACGTTTATAGTGAAGAGCTTTGGGCAACTCCTGCGAGTCTGATTTTTTTTTCAGTGAATATTTTCTTTGTTTATTACAGATATATATTCATCATATATCCATAACTGCTGTGTAATTTGGCAAAGCATTTTTTTTATGACACATTTTAAATATTTTACCATTATATTTTATATATATATCTATCTATTCTATTCTAGATAATTTTCAAAAATGTGTGTCAATTAATATTTTTTTCAATTTATTATTCAAGTTATACTTTGGCGCATTTAGGGTATTTTTTTTTGTCGTAATGAAAGTTTGATTCGTTGTTAAACAATGTAATTCTCCGTTACTGAATTCGAAGAAATGATTACATCTGCAAAAAACATACTTTCTATGCCTTCGATTTCTTCGTCTTCGTGGCAATACAATTCGCATAATTTGTATAAATGTTCTTAATTTGCTAGGCCGAAACGGTGGAATGTGTCATATTTCCTGTCGGACATAATTGTTCAACCAATTAAAGCGACGGCACTCTACCATGTGTGAATAGTGTTTTCCTGTCCCCCGTAGTTGGAACTTGTCTGTTTGTGCAATGGTGTTCTTTCCGCTCATCTGCAAAGTATGTTTTTTGCATTAAACTCAATGCCCATGTTATTAAAAGTTCACTGTAAAAAGGTCGATCATGCCGCAGGTACAAGAAACAGATTCGGTTGTCAAATAGAGTTGGCACGGTTGTACGTAAGTTATTTCTGTATATCAACATGTGTATTAAAAATATGTTTGTCTATTCATTATGTATGTCAATACCAAAGTCTATTGATAATTCATAACGCAATCCATATTACGATTGTACCAATCGAATGATTTTGATTTAGTAATAAAAGTGTTAATTTATTCTTTATATAATTAACATGAATCTACTTTATATTAACCACTAAATTGTTGAAATATAAAAACGTTTCGGGGCCAATGGTCGCTTCATAAGGATACATTATATACTAAAAATTAAAATTGGAAGTAAAAAAATTAACTAAAATAAATAAACGGGACTTAAATACTTCAATTAGAAACATATGTGACATGAAACCATTTGCAATTAGGATTTGATTATTTATAATATTTAATTTCCTATTTTTTTGTATTTTTTTTAGTTATTGTCAATTATTTGTCGTCATTATGTCGTCAGAACATCGCTCTTTGTTATCCTAGTATACTAGTCGTGCTACTTCTACTTTAAAGCACCTTCTCATAAATCTTTCGCGTATCTTGTTGTCTCCAACTCTTCCGTCGAATGTTTTTTTTCCATTCTCTCTTCATTTAATCTTCCCACTATGCCGAATAAAGTCAAGAAAACCTTGCACCGACCCGTTCTTAATCTTATTATTTTCATACGCAGGTATGTCTTCGTGCTTTTTCTTTCGCGGACTTAATTCCCTCCAACACTTTCTACGAACGTTTTCTTTCCATCGTTTCTTCATTTATTCTTTCCTCTACGCAAAGTAAAGTCAAGCAACCTTCTATCAACCCGTTCTTAATCTTGTCTTTTACATATCCAGGTTTTTAAAACTGTTAATGTTTTTTTTAGTAAGCAACTGGATTATATTGCATTCTTTTACTCGCATTCTTATTGTTCCGTGAGTTCATGTCTACAAGTTATTGTTGGGACTTTATATAATTTCACATGCATCAAATAACTTGCTGCAGATGAAATGAAAATTCCTTTTATGAATAACTACGTTCCGAGCACATTTCTCTGTAATACAATGTCATAACTTAATCGAAAATATCTAATAAAAAGCAGAGTATTTGAAAGATCCATGGATATATTATTTCATAATAAGTGAGATCCTATTTTGTTTGATTATTAATATTATACACAGTCCAAACGTTCGGCTTAGTTTGAAAACAGTAACAATATTTATGTGACATGTGTTTCGTTCATTAAAAAAAAATAGTAGAACCTCGTTAATTCGAAATGTAAGGAACCTTTAATTAGAAATTTGAGGTACAAAAAAAATCGCGACGCGATTGCGAAATTCTCCAAAAAAGTAAAACTCGTGAAAAAAAACATTAATTTTGCGAAATATAAGGAGAATCCAATAAAAACATTTGAATTATGCGGAACCTCCTTGATAAAAATTTGAGGTACAAAAAAAAATCGCGTTGCGATTGAGAAATTCGCCGAAAATAGTAAAAATCGTGAAAAAAGGCCATTAATTTTATAACTTTGTATTTTTGAAGAAATCATTTCGATATCACAATATTTATCATGCTAATACAAAGATTGCGATATTTCTATTACCAAAGTGCCCGATATTGACATATTTGTTGTTCTCATTCGGGAAAAAAAATTCATTTTCGAATTACTAACAATTATTTCTAATTACGTATTACCCGGGTTTTAGAATGATCTGGGTTAATCAACTATGAAATTCATATTTTTGGACTTGCGGGTTTAAAAATTTCGAATTATGGTGGATTTCGAATTATCGGGGTTCGAATTAATGGGTGTTTTATTTTATATGTGCTTTAATGTATTTTACTTCTGAAAATGTATTTTTCTTCAAATACATTCGCAGAAGACAATTCTATATGTCAATTATGTACATTTTTTATAAAGACCTTTTTGTAAAACTACTTAAAATAATAAATATTCACAGTGCCCACAATCTGCATTCGTAGCTTATTCGATTAAATTTTATTGTCATATAAAATGCCAACTAGCATCAACGTTTCATGGCAAAGCGTGTTCATATCTATCGATACAATTATGGAAGGCTTGATTTATTTTCTGCCAACGCAGCCTTTTTCTGAGATTGAGAATTTTTTTTATGATTTTCTCAATACCTGGCGATGCGTTGACTTCCGCCGTGATTTTGTTATCGATGTAATCATATGAACACTCATTACACACGGTGCAGTTATATTATAAATATTTATAGTGGCGCACTTATATTGAAAGAATCGCGCAATTTTATTTATATAGATGTTTGAATTGTGTAGATGATGAAACGAAACATCTATAGAAGACTCGTCGGAAAAAACAATGAATGTCAAGAAATGTTTATTTAGAGAAAAACAGTTTTTATAGTTTCAAATTCTATATTTCTTTTGCTTATGCTGTTTTTTTATATAAATATTTAATCAACTTATTACTATATAAACATATTCTATGTATGTACGTATATTAAATGTATAGTCTGTCAAATTGACGACGACGTTTTTTGACGTTTGGCGGTCGAATATTCCTGTTTCTTGCGATAAACATATTACAGCGGACCACGATGTTTACCCAATTTTGATTTATTGTATAAAATAATACTCCAAACAGTCGACAGATGGCATTAAAAAGTCAATTTCACAAAAAAGTGAAATTCATTGTTTTTCCGGAGGAGTCTTCTTATGCATAGATTTCAATATTATAGAGGGTCCTTTCTCATAAATCTACGACAGAACTGTCAGTCATTACTTGTATTGCACTTTTACTACAATAATTTATATAATACCCTCCAGAATTAATATGTTTTTCATGCTTTTGGAGTTTCGTTTATTACCTACACATGGTGTGGTGTACCAGAGCTAGCAGCAGAAATTTGGCCGGTAGAGTACGTTGTGAGTATAAAATGTTGAAGCAACCATGACCTAATATCAATAGTTACGGAGATATGCAATATCAAAGTTTGCATTTTTTTCGATATTTCTGACGTATTTTTAGCAACAAGAAGAACTATCACCACAGTAAATTTTATTGACTATAATAAAATCATTCGCTTCCATACAACCTAATTAAAATGATAAAAACCTTGTAAAAAAATTCTATTTTAAATTTTTGCAAGGTTTTTTATCATTTTATTCGACTTGTGTTAAAGTGAATGAATTTTTCATAATCGACATAAGTTACCGTAATTAACTTTTTTCAAAATACACGTCAGAAATATTGAAAAAAAAAATGCAAACTTTGATATTGCGTGTCTCCATAACTATTTCAATTAGGTCATGGTTGATGAACATTTTAGACTCATAACATATGTAGGTAGGGATCTACCGGCCAAGTTTCTGCTGCTAACTGCTGGTAACTGTATACTAAGTATTTATCGGCGAAGGCGATGTTCGAATTTTTATTGCATAATATGTGGTTTTAAGAATTGTTCTCTTTTCTTTGGTAGTTCTCTATGTAAAGCATCATTGTGTTAGAACGTGTCATGCACTTATCGTAGTTGATGTAATCGATTCATTAATAAAACAAAATCATTTTGTAGAAAATAACCAATTCATAAAGTCAAATATTCAAACTTGTAGATACTTTTTTGAGTACTCACCACAATTAGCACAAAATTACTATTATTAGGTTGTTACAAAAAGTATTTCCGATTTTAATTTTTAAATAAAATTAAACATTTATTAATTCAAATGAGAACCATCATGCGGTCTTAACAGTTGTATTAAATTACAACAATTACATTTTTAAAAAACTTTAGTAAATAAATTGTAGTTAAAAAATTAGCCATGAATTTTTTGTGGAGTTATCATTTATTGTAATACAGTCGATTCCGCTGAATTTGGTAAGATTCGACGTAAATGCCTTAATTAAGCGAGCGTAACATTAAATATAGAATTTTTTAAATATACTTTATTTACCAGTATTAATAAGCTCTTGGACAAAAATATAATTTCTTCTTCAAATATAATTTATATCAATTAAAAATATAATTGGTAAGAAAGTAGTATTTCTCATATTTTTTCACCGAGCAGTGCTTATTACTACGCGCTTTTTAATTAATTGCTTTCAATCTAGAAAACTAACCACCAGTTGCTTTAAAATCGCTGTGGCCCATTTTTTTTTACTCTGACTTCACCTCCTTTAGTACTGATATTAGTCTAGTACCCATTAATGTAGTGCTTCCTTTACCTCTTAATTCTTTACCTCCCTTTTTTTGTTGAATATTCTCCTTCTTGTTTATCCTTTCTGTAACGCCGATTCCTCACTCGGTTGATTTTCTTGTTGTAAGAAACACGATATGGTATGTTATGATAGACAGGTCGAAGCGACGGTAAATATTGAAGTTGTGTACTCATTTTAGTATTCATTTAGGTACTAAAATTTAAAAAATACACAATACATGAAAAAAACAATATTAAAACTCAGCCCACCATTCCAATTGTCTTCGACCTGCTCTAGCCATATGCATATGTACATACATTTAGTATCTATGTAGTAAAGATCATGTAAGAGTATATGAATAAATAATTGATTTAATGTGTTCTACGGGTTCAGGTTATTGTCAATAAATTGGATGTTGTGTAGAAGTGAATGTTTTAATGATGACAGGGTATCTATAAGTATATCAGTATCATCATTAAGGCCAGCATAATATATAACACATTGTAAATACGGCATATTCTTGTGATGGAAGAAAAATAGCCAACATTATTGGAATGCTGACTTATTCTAAAGAATTCCTGGTTTCTTGTAAGCGGTTCAATATGTTAGTGTGTTACAGATAAAGAAAGTGAATCCATAGCTCCACTGAGAATCCTGCGAAGAACAACGAGATCGGATATTTTCGGTTAGGACTCCGGTTACTGTTAGTTAGAAATTACTGGTAGTTTCTTGGTTTTCTTTCAGTTCCTCGAGATTTGGTCCATATAAGCAGCTGTCTCAAGCGGAATCGATTGTATAATAAAACTTTGGTTGGTTTCTACATTCATCATCGACTTTCCACATTTATGTGTGTGTTTGTAAGGTAGATTCATCTGACATTTATGTGTGTGTTTATAAGGTAGATTCATCTGACATCTGACTTCCCACATATATGTGTGTGTTTGTTTGTATCACTCACAAACGTTACGCAACATATCGACTGCTTATATTCGCTCGTAGTTAATCAATCTCTTGACAGCAATTACAGATATGGAGTACTGATTATAAACCGGAGTTTTTCTGGTGGCAGATAAATAACAGTTACATTTTATATTAGTAGATATCCTCAGATGGGTAGGTGCCGGTGACACTGCAGTATTGTCATTTATTTAAAACATACCACAGATTAATTTATTATTATGATTAATTAACAAAAATAGGCACATGTTTATTGTTTCGGAGGTAATTTTATAGAACTCCGTAATCGCTTATATTTAAATAAAAACACTTGGTTTTAGTTCTACATTTTTAATTTTCATTCATTCATACCTAACTCTAAATATTTTACATTCAACAACATTTTATTATTATTTTTTATTACTTATTTAATTAATAATATATATAATATTTTATTACATTATTATTTTATTACACCTTGAAAATATTTAAATTCATTTTTTTTTGTATGTATATACCTCACCAAAAAGAATTACGATTCTTGTGTGTGGTGAGGGAGTAACTTGTATTTATATGAAAAGAATTGAAAAGAGATGTTATATAATTTTTAGAAGTAATGAAGATTTTTGTGTTTTTGCACGATTATAAGAAACAATAATGTTCAAACACCAATGAAAATTAATACATTTAAGAAAGAGGATAGCTATACAATTTGATATAAATGAGATAGAGACAACATTATTCTTGGTAAAAATTATGTTCGAACATTACTGATATTTTAAAAATGAGGATTTCAAATTGCTGTCTCAGGTGTAAAATATTTAGATAAATAATTCTCTCATAAGGCGAAACACGTCTTAAAAAATTAAAAATGCAGAACTAATAAGCAAGTGTTTTTATTTCCATATATGTTGTTACATGTTACCAGTCGAGTGTAACAACGTTTTTGCAAAGGCGAAACACGTCTTAAAAAATTAAAAATGCAGAACTAATAAGCAAGTGTTTTTATCTCCATATATGTGTTACGTGTTACCAGTCGAGTGTGTCGACGTTTTTGCAAACGAGTTCAGCCGATATCATGTGTTTCATACATCGTGTTCATTATTAGTGCATGTTTATCGTTTCGTATTATTGTTATCAAAAACGTGCATACCTACGATGAATATAAATTTTTCGTCTTCTGTTACAGTGCACGTGCCCACTCATCCATCAAGCCATCCATCTAGGATCACAGGCAGTACGCACTATTTACCATAATTGACTTAAGAGGCCCCGGTACACGATTTTCGTATTTGCTCTCGATTTGCTAAATTTAACGTAAACTTATTAAATCATTTTGCAAAACCCATAGCTAAACAGGCTTTTAATAAATTTTATTATGATAGATCCATTTACTCTTGAAGCATTTCCTTAAAAAAATATGAACAAATATATTTTTGTAACATCAAAAAAATTATATCCCTGAAACACTATTTTAGCTTTCATGCAATAGAGTTATCTTTGGTACACTTAATCTCTATATTTTCAAATTAAGAATTTAAAAATTAATTTAATTTAATTTCTAAATAATTAATTTAATATTTTCATATTAAGTTATCTACTTACATATTACTTAATTGTATAAACTCTTTATCATATAATTCTTTAGAGTATTTCTTTAATAATAGATAGTTTTAAATTTAATATTATTATACTGTACACTGTTATTATCTTTGCTTAAAATTTTATTATATTTCTCTTTTTACAATTTCATTTTTTAATTGTTTGCTTATTGT
>JADDOH010019443.1:0-21666 GCA_016648135.1 Agrypnia vestita | reverse complement strand
AGCGATAACTCGTTATTCGAAACGATAATCGTAATTTTATTAACTAAAAGTCATTTCCCGGCGTGTTCACGATGACCAATTGTTCGTAATACCGAATACCCATAGTTCAGAATAATTTGTTGAAATGGATTGTTCGCTGGTTGAAACGTGAAATGAGCACAAAACGATATACGAAATTTCTTCGTAGCAACATGTACGTAATACGAGACGTCCGCATTTGAAAAGTTCGTTGTGGCGAGCTGTTCGTTAACCGAAACGCGTAGTCCTCGACGATCGTTGCGCGAGAAATTCATTGTAATGAAACATACGTAATACGAGATGTTCGTGACCCTAACGGTTTGCTGTACGAATCGTTCGTTGTGGCGAGCTGTTCGTTAACCGAACGCGTAGTGTCCGATGATCCCTGAACGAGAAGTTCGTTGTAGCGAGTCATACGCAATACGAGGCGTCCGCAGTCCTAAAAGTTCGTAATGCAAACTGTTTGCCGCGGCGAATCGTTCATTAATCATAGCGTTCACCGTCGTGGGCAAGACGTGGAGCATTCGTTGTTGTGAATCGTACGACGCGCGAGATACTTGGGATACACTATTATTTCTTCTAACTTTCTAGCTGTTTCTAATCTAATAGTATTTACTGTAATTATTTAAATACTAAAATGTCCGTTAACTATACAATCTTTTTTTTTTTTGAAATTGTAATAATCTTTTCTCTTTTATACCTAATCTAACATGTAAATTGCACCTATTTTCCATCAACATTCATGTCCCTTCATACTGTATGCCCAGGCTCCTGGTCGCGGCGCCATTTGTGATGGATCCTCTTCTTCGCCTTTCAGCTCGATCCTACTCCTAACTGAGTTCACGCCTTGTTAGAGGCAAACAAGCTATCTATCTACGTCGGGTGAAGGCTCTACGGTTTTTAACGTAGTATTTCCAAACACCCTCGCTTTATTCAAGACCTCCCCAGTTCACGGGGTGTAATTTTTTGTTTCGAACTATAGGGGATGAATTGGTTTTGTGGTAACCCTGACGCAAGCTAAACTTAAATTAAATACTGGGGTATGAAGTTCGTGAATGTTCATGGAAACGCAAACAAAACTACCTAGCACGTCAATTAAGCCCTACGGTGCAATTGCTAAACATACTATGTTCCGTGGCCCTATATTATTTACCTATCATTCCTACGGACTGGAACCACTGCATCCGGTGTAGCTGCGCTTCCAGAGTGCGCGATCCTCTGCTTCCATGCCCTCTCCGCTCGATCCCCCATTGTCCTACCTGTATGGGATCGACCGCCATCCACTGGAAAGGTTAGTGACGTGCCGTTATCACATGCGCATGCACATATAGAGTACATAGATCCCATGAAAGCCCTCGAGTCCTTCGTAGCCGCTCCTATGGATGATTCCGTCTTCGACGCCCTCGCTGATTAATAATTTTATCTTCCGCCGCTATCTCGCTGTGCTTATTCCCGACGATCTTTTATATTTACTCTGCATTATCTTTATATCAATTACATTGTTACGTTTATTTACTAGCCGGCCTAAGTTCCGTCACCTGTATCTGGCCCTATGTCTCACTCTAGTGGTACGTTGGGTTCTAATGGATAAGGGGTCTGTAGAAGGTATGTGTAAATGTATGTGTACGCGGAAAATGTGGTTGCTTTAAATTCGGCCCCTCCGAGACTATTCTATATAATTTTTTTTTAGAATAATGAAATTTCATACATCTGTAAAATTGTAAATAAGTCCCGACTCTCACGAAATTACCCTATATAATTTTAGACGAAATGGAAATCTAGATTATTATGGGCTGAACCTGATACCCCGCGAGATCAGCTATATATTTTTCACTAGACCTATTTTTAATCCCAGAATTTATTCGCTATAATTTTAACGGACTCTTACTATAAAACATAAACAAAAAAAATATTAAAATAAACTAAATATTCTTTCGATAACTAAAATAAACCCGGTCTAATCGAAACATTTCATATAACGAAATATTATATGCCTTACAAATGTACAAATTAAAATGAGACCTCGCGTATTTAGCAAAGATAGGTATTTTATAAGACTTATTTAAAATCGAATCTGTTAGTAACAACTCCTTTATCTTTTAACAGCTTCCCGAGTGATTAGCGTAAAATAGGTATCTTTATAACGCACAGCTAGTTTCCAGAGATCCGCCAATACTATACTTAGTAAAACGAAAATTTAACTAAATTTGAACTCTACCTTTTCCTGAAATTCTGCGAATATTATTCTGTGAACCTAGTAAGACGACAAAAATAATTAACTTTATAGAACATAGTGATTTCCGAAGTTCCGATATGCCAGATTAATTACCTTTATAAAATAAAATCAATCCCGTTCTCTGAGTTAAAACTCTTTTGACAGGACCTCGCGTATTTAGCATAAGATAGGTATTTTTACAAGATTTATTAACAATTTCCCGCGTGTTTAGCATAAAATAGGTATCTTTATAACGCACAGCTAGTTTCCGGAGACCTGCAAATATCAGTTCTATATATGCCGGACTAATCAACTTAATAAAGCGCAGTAATTTCCGAAGTTCTAATATGCCAAATTAATTACCCTTTATAAAATAAAATCAAACCCTTACCCCCCTTTTCTTTTAACGTGAGCAACCAACAATGTCGAAGAGTATATTTACCCGTACGCACTTTAACTATAATTTTCACTCACTGAGGCACTCTAAGTCGACGGTAACTTTCACTCACGGTTCTATCACTCGAAAAAACAACCGACGCAGATTTTGCGCTCTCGTAGACCGTCACCAACTCCCCGATTTCTGCTGTGTCTTGACATTTTAAACCCCCCCTAGCAGCCAAAGGTCCTAAGTCGTGTGTTTCCAGGATTTTCAATATCCTACTTTCCTTGAAACCTAAATCTTTGTTCCTAAGATTCAATTTGGCAAAAAAAAAACCATATCTCCACTCGGATATGTCAGTTGATCCCACCTCCTGTTGCCATCTCTGTCTCCATCCCTGTGCCTATTTGGGACGGACTCAGTGGCTTCGGACGAATTGAACTCGCTTCACAAGCGCGATAATTAATTTTTAATATTTAATTTCTAAGTTCAGTCCATATTGTCGTTTGATCAACCGTAACTACAATCTATCGGGTACTCCCCTAATCATAGTTGATGTTTCTTCATTATCTACCATTATCCTGTCCCGTTCTCCCGTATTTCCGCTCGTCTTTATCGGAAATTTAACGTTTCTTGGCCGCTATATCATGGGATCAATTTCCATATATTCACCACGTGCACACTGCATACCTAGATATAACAATCATCCAAAGGTACTATACCTAATTTTAAATTAATTTTGGGCGATCTTTTCTCGTGAACCATCCAATGAATCCTGTCTTTTGGCCGCGACTCTGCGTGCACAGGGACGTATTAGCTCCCTCCGTTGCGGAATTTAAACATAATTTGTAACCATTTATTATTATTTTTATTGGCAGTAAGATTGATCCACAAGATAACTATGTTACATAGACAGTGAATATTCTCGAACAATATAATACTGGAAGAGTACTATTCGCTATAACACAATAAACTATTAATGTAAGTTAAATTAAATTTTTAAATTCAGTGGAAGATTTTTAAGATCGTTTTGCTTTTAATTTTTTCCCAAAACAAAATAAATAAACAAATAAATAAACACACAGATACACACTCACACAACCCACTATTGGACATGTTTTTATTATTCTTTTATCGATTGTATGTATGTGTTTTCGCGTAATTGGCCCAAAACTCTGTGCATCAATTATTGTCTTTTCTTCAAAGATTGATTAATTATATGGCTGTAAGAAACCCAATAAATGAAAACAAATAAAACAAATAAGTAAATAAACCTCCAGTGCCGCAGGCAAGGCGTCGGATTAATTCAGTGCTCATTCATTGCCAAGGCACTGGACGCCTCCGCTGATAACTATATACCGCTCACCCTGTTCTTAGAGGTGTGTTGAAAGATTGCTAGTATCTGTCGAATCGGTCTCAAGTAGTTGTCTGTATTTGTACGTTTATCATTGTTAAATGCTCTTGCTATATCCGTTCCACTTCACATTATTGTTCCTCCCGTCTTCGAATTTCTATCACACTATGTTCTCCTATGTTTTTGGTACTTATATGCTTGCTTTTTACTTGCATTTACTCCTATATATATTTGTTTCATTTATCCATCCATCTATAAGATCCCCATACGCTTTATCCTTTTATTTCATGTGTATATGAGCCGCAAATTCATATTATTTTATTTACAATATTCTTATCTAGATTGTTGCGCGGTATGATTGATGATCCCCAAACTATGCAGAGCATTGGTTTGTATGCTCCTGACAATTACACTAGACATCGTCAGCATAGATCGTTTCACATTCCAATATACAGGACCAACCTGCCGATGGTTATGCCTGTTGGAAGAGCCACAGCCATGCTGAACAAAATCGCTCTGGGTATTGATATATTCCATGTGTCTGAGGGGGTTTTCCGAAGCGGGACTCTCCTACACCTTTGACCAGATTTATGTTATTTTTAATTTATTAAATATTTTCATTTTTGATATATACTTCTAATATGTATGCCTTAAACATTTTGTTTGTCATGTACATATTATCATGAAATAAATTGAATTGAATTGAATTGAATTGAATACACTTGTTCCAATTATGTTTTGTGGTTATTACTAGCAAACCCGGCGAAATCTGAGCTAGAATAGCCAATCGTATACACGTTACCCGTCCTGTTGAAACTACGCTAACGTAGGGCAGGTTTGTAGTGATTACATAGTTAATATATTGTATCTATATTCGAGTATATTATTTTCTTGTCGTGCCATTAATATGCTTACACGTTATCGTTATCTCTTTCCTAACCGTATATACCGTCATTGCACAATTACCTATCTGTTGTAAAAGCCTGAAGAGCGTTAGTCTACAGATAAATATAATAGAATTATAGTTAACTTTTCTATCTGCCTACGTTATCCGATTCCCGCGAAACGAAAATAAATCATTATCCGCTCAGTTAAGGTCACCCCTCTGGTATATCGTATACGTTTTAATCCGTGTTATTACAAATTATTTATGGGCGTTTTCCTCTCGCGATCCCCCGATTAGACCTGCCTTCCTTAGTTTTGCTCAATATTCTGCCTCTCTGTTGCACGGGGATCCACTCGAGATGAAGATATACGGCTCTCAAACGATTTCAAAACCCGAGCAAAAAGTCAATAATTCAGAAACCTCGTGGAACTGTCAATATCATCGTCACCTTAGAGTAGACGTTAATCGGTTTTTTAACGGCCCTAAACGCAATAATCGCGACCCAAATCTACGAAAGCCGTGTTCAGTATTTTTTTTGGGAAGCACATGTGGACCGCTCGGACCGCGCCGATCGTCAACCATTTGTACCAAACGCGGCTTTACCACAAGATTAATATGTTTTATAAGAATTGAATATTAACTGCTCGTAACCTATATCCGATCAATCGCTACTAACTCCCTCCCAATACTAGCGTTTCATCATTCCCAAATTTTTGTAGCTCCAATACTACGGCCAGTTTAGCTCAATTTTTCCCCGCGTAGCATTTAAATCATCTTAGAGTTCAAAATAAAAACAATATAATAAAAAAAAATCTATAGAAACAGGAGATTCATCACAAAGTTAAACAGTTAAAAACTGAGTCACATACTCATGTTCTGTCAATTTCTGCTAATTAACTATGAGATACTTTTCGAAAGAGTTCATTCTGAAAAACACTTTCTGTTAAAATTTTCATAAGCCTCAATGTTCAATCTTGACAGATAACTGCAACAATCTACCAGTCTTGGTGGGTTTAAAAACTATCCCAGTAAGCATATTTTTATTCCTGAAAAATATCGATAAATTATAGTTATTTGCAGTATTAAAATAAAAATTACATGTTTTGTATACATACCAGTATCAAAAAGATCAATTCCTACACCTTATATTACCTTTAACCATAAACCAGTAGTAGATGGAGAAGTACGAGTTTGAATAGAGATGGCAAGAAATGCATTTCTCGGAAAGTGAATTATTCTCGAAAAAGTAGAGAGGTGATATGTACCTCTAAGATAAGAAAACCTGAACATCTCTGACGTATTTTGAGAGGAAAAAAGTATAGTTTTAATCAACTCATCATTTAGAAGAGAATAAGCAAAAAAAGAAGTGTAGGAAGATGCCGCATCTCATGACTAACTAACTGGTACATCGCGTAACTGGAGAGACTGGTATCAATGTAACTCCAGTGAGTTGTTCCTTGCGACAATGATCAGAATTTTGATCGCCAATATGATTGCTGTTCTCCGATTAGAGATGGAACTACAAGAAGAAGAATTGATACTTATATGTAAAAAGACATATATCATGTCTGTTCTCGAGTTTTATAATCCTGCTGTTGTAGTCACGACGGATCAGCTGATATGATTTATATCACAGCGTCTTCAGAGAGTATACTCTCACCACAGGGGTATATTAATTGTATGCACTATGTGGTGGTGTGTTTCTTCTTTCTACGCTTGGGGTCGTTAGTGTGCTATTGACGTAATATAAACTGATGATATCTTCAGGCTTTCCTCCGACGTGTTTTAAAGGAGAAATCATAGTAGTAAAAATAAGTCGCCACGTATTTCATTATTTCTAACTGTCGTCACTATTGAAGTTTGGATGTTTGTATATTTCAAGGGACTCTCTTAACAATCCAGGTATATGGTGCGGTTATATCGACAGGGTGTCAATAGAACCGTGTGAAAACTGTGATATGACTCCAGCGAAACGTCGCGAACCGATTTTTATTTTTTTATTTTAGGAATCTCAACAGTACAATTTATTATAATGATATAATGTATTGGATAATTGGTAGACCAATTATAGAGATCCACGGCAAAAGATATTATCTTTTGCAAAGCAAAACAGAAATAATAATACAAAGTAATCCAGAATAATAATAAGAAAGAAGAGAAAAAAATACATAAAATAGAGAGGTAGGTAAGGGAGTGAGAGGGGGAAGTGGAGTGAGATATATGGGATTGTGGTTGAGTGAAGTGTGTGTGTATACTGTGTATAAGGTGAAGATATGGTGCTAAGTGCAAAGAGTGATGAGAGTTTGGCTGGGGTGCGTATATTATGATGATGGTCGGTCTATTTCAGTCCGGTGAAGATATAGAAACAAGTAATATAGGCGGTTTAAATATGATTTTTAAGAGCTGAGAATTTAGTATAGTATTGTATAGATAGAGCAACAAGTAGTATGGGCGGTTTAAATACGATTTTTAAGAGCTGAGATGTTTAAGTGGTTTTTCAAAAATATTGTACAATAAAATATTGAAGTCTATTTTTCGGGTACCTGTCATTACATTATTTTACATTTTAACATTATTTTTTTCAACATAAAATCATGCAACGCATTCGAGGGTTAAGTTTTACCCCTTCCATAACTTGCGATTTTTCTCAAGAGGTAAAACTCACGCGTGATATGAGAACCTTCGCCGTAGCGGCGTAGAGCCGTGGAAGCGTAGCTGACGGAAGCTGGTTGCTACCCTCTGTTTGGCAGCATGCATTGTTAAGCGGTCATAATTTATTTATCCATCCACAGCCATACGAACTGCGCGAAATGATGAATGTATGGGGAGCGTGACGTTGATGCTCTAAAGCGAAAGTATCGCCATCATATATTGAAAAGTGTCTTATATTGCCTTAAAAAATAATGATTCACCCTTCACGGAATACTTGTCACATTAATATTCTTAATAAATTCTACTGGACCCTAAAATATATATTTTTTAAATGGTGCTTGTACTCATGAACATGCGGTAGAAGTTTAACTTAAAAATTATATATTAATGATGCTCAAAGTATTGAGTTGTGAAAATCTACAATGATCTTTGTCGATTATTTTGTTAAGAAATGTTACTTTGTATATTTAAAAATAATGTGTGCCTAAAAACGTATACATTTTCAAAAGTCCCCGCTATCATGTTTTATCGGTTTTCGGTCTAAAACGTTTCTGTATTAAAAGATTTGAAACTATACATTTTTGACAGCCGTATTAAATGTCCAATAAATTAACGCATTTTTTTTTAGAAAACAAATATCTGAAAAACTGTCGTTTTTGCAATTAACAATTTCTCGAATATCACTTTTATTCATTTTTTGCTTGATGAGGTACAAAATTTTCTTAAAAAACATCGTTTTTTTTATCTTATATAAAGTAATATTTTTAGTTTAAATAAATTAATATTTTTTTATCTTATATAAAATAAAATCTTATATAAGAAAATCTGTTTTAATTTTTAGGATTTAGATTACACACCTAAAATCAATAAACAGTTCTAATTTTAAATTAAAAACCATTCACCAAAAATCATTCGTCAGTTTTTGAATTGAGCATCTTTATGATTGGTACTCGATTCAAGATGGTCGACAATACATCTATACCTATAAAACTCAATGTCTGTCTGTCTGTCTGTCTGTTCTCTATGCAAATCCATAACGTTTGTCCGATTCGATTCAAATTTTGCATACTTATGCTTTGGGACGCGGCGGGTAACATAGGCAACATTTTCCCCTATTCTCATATCCTTTCCCCTCCCCCGTCATATTTTCGATACAAATCTGTACCGATTGACCGATCGGACTCAAAATTTGGAAACTTATACTTTAGGACTCAACGGGTAACAAAGGCTACATTTCCTCTCTCCTCCTTTACCCCTTCCTCTCCTTCTGATATATTTTAGATGGAAATCTGTACCGTTTGACTGATCGTACTCAAAATTTGGAAACATATTCTTTAGTCCTTGGCGGGTAGCATTGGCAACATTTTCCGCTATTCTTATACTCCTTCCCCTCCCCTGACATATTTTTGATGCAAATCTTTACCGTTCAACCGATCGAATTCAAAATTTGGAAACTTATTCTTTGGGACTCGGCAGGTAACATATATTTCCTCCTCCCCCTTTTACCTTTTCTCCTCCGCCTGATATAATTTTTCATGGTAATCTATACCGTTCGAATCAAACCTTTGTTTCCCCCCACAAATTTATTTTCAACTTAATCCTTAACCCGTGCAATGCCGGGTATGAACAGCTAGTTGTTAATATTACTGGATCAATTCTATATGCTGCGCACGCTGCACGAACGCAACTTTCGTTACAATAAATTTTTTACCCTCAATGCGCTTAAGGAATTAATAACTTCAAAAAACCTATCTTTATTTAAAGTTAACTTAATAGACAATAAATTTTAAAACACAAATTTGTTAATTCTATAAACACGACGCCGACGTATTGAATTTAGCATTAAAGCTTTCAAGAGCAGCAATATCTACAAAAATCTATCAAAAAATATTTGGTAGTCGCCACTTAATTATAATTTATAAAATACATCAAATAAATATTGAATTTTTTAAATGTTGATTAAAAAAGGTTAACATAGTTTAAATTGAAAAATCATAGTATCCGGATCGGAGTTCAGAAAAGTTTCGAAATCTAATAAATAAAACGTTAAAAACAAATTGTACATACCATGGATTATAAAACTTATAAAAAAAAAAATATATTCCATAGGTATACTTAAGAAAAATTGTACATGGGAAAGCACTTCCCACATGAATAAAATTAGATTTTTATGTACGAAAAATAATCATACACCTGTAGTTGTTCTTTACATATATTAATACAAGTACACGAGTAACCTACAACTTATTTACTTTTAGAAATATTTCAATCGAAAGCCGTTGAGCGGGCCAAACGAAAGACTGATCATATCGATTGGCCTAGTTATAAGGTACGTACAGGAAACAAACGGATAAAAACGAGAATTTTAAGCTTATTGTTTCCGCATTGTTACCGGCTCTTTGTATCAAAACTTTTGGCGTAGATATGAGGTAGTAGACATGTTTATAAAATGTTTACAGTTTATTCATTACTTCATTTGCATGTTTTCGGCGAAGTTATTAACTCAGCATTACGAAAATGTCTTTGAATCGAGAAAATCTTTAATTAAATTTTCCCCAATCAAAACGAGAACATTTCCTCTTCACCTGAATTGTAACGCAATTTATTCTCTTCGGTAAATCCTTTGACCTGTAGGCACCGCTTAATTTTTATAACCGTAAGACCGTGATTAAAGGAGATAAATAATTGATATGGCCGACGGGATAAATAAGATTGATTTCAAAAGAACTGCGTCATCAGGCCATTCTCTCTGCTGGTTCAAAAGGAAGGTTATATAAAAAAGATTCTCTTATCGGAAATGTAACATTGAACATCGAGATAAAAATTTATTTCATTGTTCATGTAATGGTTCATCGTAAAGTCACTACGTAATACATAATATTTAAGCTTGTATTATTTCTTAAGCATTGGTATCAAGATATTTATGGGATTTCTTCATTTGTAAAAATATTACCTAGATAAAGCAAATTTTTAACATCTTCATTACAATTTTTATATTTCATTCAGAATTTTGATAGGTTTTCTTAGTAATATAAGTCCATATATTATAAATGCATACCTATGTGTCCCCACAAAAAACTAAAATAGGTAAAAAAAATTTTTTAAAGTAAGATATTTAAAAATGTATTTGATATGTTATTATGTTAATATTTTATGTAATCATGATATAAAGTTTTTCCATAATACTGGCATAAGAGACAGTGCATAGTAGAGCGCAGAACTAGCTGTCATGTGGTGTATACTGTATTTTGCGCGCAGAATTAGAATTTCGGAGACGCGAGAATACGGTTTCACTAGGGAAAAAAAAGAACATTCTTTTTCAAACGTCCATGTATTGAGAAATCATGTAATCGATATTTGACCCACTCTTTTACTAATAATCACTCTGAAATTTGGCAGAAAGACGTAGTCCTGATGACAATTCAACAATCATTAATTATTTTTACAAAATCAGTAATATTATTTTAAAAAAATCAAAATGCTGACGCGTTATTCTATCGGACATTGTTCATGCCGGTGACATCGTTGGTTTGTTTTATTTTAAAAATGGCCTTTAAGTTTTAAGATTAATATTGGTTGCACATATGAATAAATTGTATTCTATAGTAAATTGTATCGTATGATAAATTGTAAATAAAAGATATCACAAAACTGTAAATAGTAAATATAAATAAATTATGAATACACCTTGAAATAAAATATTAAAATGCCAAGAATTTTAATTTGGTTTCATTTAATTCAGGTATGTGTGATTAGAATTGATTACAAGATTTATAATGTGATGAAAATAATGTTATATTTAAAAAGAAGAAAAATTTATATTTTTTACAGCGCAAAGAGCGATCACAGAATGGGAAATCAATAAAATAAAAATCTTACAATGGAATGAAATTTGTTCGGTAATTTTTAAGCTAATTTATTATTAAAGTTATTTTCAAAGTAGCCTTTGAGTCATGCAATATCCTACATCCTTAAATCACCTTTGTTTGGTTCAGGGGTGCCGTGATCGCGATGCATTTCTTAGGGCGGGGGTTCGGAAAGGGCGGGGAATGCGGCCCGGAACTTGGTGGGCGGAATAATTACCCCAATTGCTCGATACGGCACTATCTAGTGGATAATTACCATGAGTGAATGTAGAACAAAATCTCAACTTTATCGTTATGTCCCATATATATATTTATATATTTTTAAATTGGCATTATCTTTTTATTTTTTTAATTATTTATAAATTTATTTTAATTAAAAATATTTTGAATATCAAACTCACATCTCTTCAGCAATGTAAAAAATATAATGCATAATTAAATTGTAAAAATAAAATTGATAAGGTTTATTCAACACAAATCTCATATACCTATCCTGTATCCATAATAGGTACTTAAGGAATCCGATGACAGGCCAACATAGAGAATTATTAAAAATATAATAAAAATATATGATGTGTAAAATAATGTAATATAATAATATCCAATTTTTAATTGATAAGTTTTTTTAGAAAATACTAGTAAACTACTCGTAATTGCGGTGTTTTGATTTTTTGTCAATTCATTCGGCACCCATTTGTAAATCTTTTGTGATTTTCGTATTATTTGTACACCAGCTGTTATCCGTCAATTATGGTACTTTTACACGCCGGTTCCCAAAGAATAAGTATTTACTTATTTATAGCCGAAACCCATCAAATAGTAATAACGACTTTTATGAAAATATTTGAACATATTTTGTATATTTCCCCTGTCGGCGAATGGGCGGAACATGAAATGGTTCGCGTCTTTGCCAAGTCCTGTATGTACTTCATTTTTCACAAATAATGCAGTGTAAGCGATGGCAACATAGCTATCGTTGCCGCCTTCAGGTTTGCTGACCCGGGGTTCAAGCCGCATCTCCGGCCGCTTAATTTGTTTTTTTAGCCGTGAATTCGAACAAGATTACAGACGTTTCACGAAGTTACGGGGACAGACAGGCAGACAGACGGTCGGACGGATGAACAAACGGACGGACAGACAAACATACAACGAAATTATAATGTTTGATTGTTCTGACTCAACAAACATCTTTGGTTCATCATTATAAACTAAAAAAGTACGCACAACATTTTTTTTATCTTGGAAGCTCTTCCCCAACAATTTTTAGAATCATTGCACTGCACGTTCCTTAACCACCACCCAAAGCGGTGTTTAGTTTACGAGTAGTTTTTACTGCTTTACCGCCTGCTTTGAAAATTGAAAATTATTCCGAAAATTTGTCATATTCGCTTTTTTTCTTAAATTTAATAGAAAAAGTAATTTACGTATCGTAAAATGCACTAAATGGTGATTTTAATATCAACACGATGCTGCAGTTTACGCTACTTGAAGAAGGAAATGGATTTCAAATATGTTTTATTATACTTTGTAATACACACACAATATGAGTTATTAAATTACAACTATAGTTTCGAGAGGAGCAGTCCCTCTCATCATCAGGTATAGATAATAACTCTCGAAACTATAGTTGTAATTTAATAACTCATATTGTGTGTGTATTACAAAGTATAATAAAACATATTTGAAATTATAATGTTGCACCACGAAGTATCTGCCAAATCTTTCAATGAAGGAAATGGATGTTTCTGAAAAATGGAGTGATATACTCTTATCACATAAAATTAGTGGAAATAAATAAAATATTGTTTTTATTTATAATTATTGGAAAACTTCGAAATTACGCGTGAATTAAACTTATACATATTAAACGTGAAATTAAAAAAAAATTGTTGTAATGCGAGATTTTTTAATCTCTTAGTCCCATTTCTGGAATATTATATTGCAAGGCGTATCAAATCATGATACGCCTGTTTTGTGTTTTCTGAAGTATTTTTCCGTGTTCTATAACCTTTCTAGCCAAGGTTTCGATCTCATTGCAGAGTCTACGATCGATGATGATGGACCCTATAATGTGATCCAAAATTTTAGCTAGAAAGATCGTAGAAACACGGCGAAGTACCCCTGAAAACACAGACCAGAAGATTTTGAACGGCCGTGAAAACTTACATACATTTTTGTTTTAAGACGCTTGTAATAATATTCTTCGCGTAATCACTACCATACTCTTCTCTTACTAGATCAAAATTCTCTCGGGAAATTTCTCTTAATTGAAATAAATCATTTCCTATATATTGAAGATATACGCCGATTATTTGAAGGATATACAGTACTATATCTTTATTAAATTATTAGCTTTGTATTTAATATTACGATATTTATTTATTATTATATAAACTATTAAATAAACATTATAATAAAGAATTCATAAAAATTATTATGTCATAAATTCCATATGACTTACTTTTAAGAAATCATATAGCCGCCTAAGCAAACATCTTTCAAAACTCTTGAGAAAAAAAGAAAAAAAAAACTTTAATTGCAATTTAAATGTTATTAAAAAGCAAATTCTTTTCGCAAATAGTTAGGTACCTATCTTTTTAATTTATTCTCAAATAAGCTCCTAAGTAGGTATTCAACTCCTATATATTTATTTTTGTCAATGTCTACGCTTTCAAATTAAATTTTGAATATAACTTATATCCTGACAAAGAGACCATGTTGATTATTGATGGAGACCATGTTGACCAGGTCTCGAAATATGTCGATTGTTGAATAAAAACTGGTTTAATACAAATTATCTTCTTTTTAGTAATATCATAATATTTCGTTAAATATCGTCCTAACCTCTTCCGTATGCGTGATAGATTTATTTGCGAATCTTAACATATTTATATTGGTTAGACCAAAGATCAGTATCATTATAGTTCATTGGATAATTTGAAAAGTAATATCTTTGCCAACAAAATATGTATTAATCTATAATCATGGCACGCCCTAATGTCTCATACTGTGCTGTGAGTGGCCGCGCCCAGTTGATAGCTTTTCCTGATAGTCATTTAGTCAAAATGAGCGGCCCTTGCAAGGGACCGGCGAGGTGAGGACTAATGCGAAGCTAATAAATTTAACTCCACATCCAATCTAGGGATAGTTTAAGGTCTTAATCTCCGAGGGATTAAACGGAGATGGCAGGAGATAGGCAAATAAAACCAATCTTGGCCATCAAGTCCGGCAATCTAAAGTTCATGGCTGCGAGACGGACTCGTGAGCACGCGCAGTCATGGATTTGTTAAACACAAAAATAATTAGTATTTTTATTATTTAATGCAAATACATTTTAATTTATTATTTATTTAATTTCATTAATTTCAATCAATTTTCTAATTAGTAATATCTTTGTAATCACTTGAGTTTACTCATTTAACCAACCAGTTTCCAAAACCGCCAGTTAAAACTGTTGATTGAATAAATAAACATGAAATAATATAAGCAAAAAAGTATATTTTTGATGAAAAGGTAATTTATTGTTACTTGAACTGTGAAATATGTTATTCATTTCGAAATTCCATCATATTTATACCAGTAAATGAATTATATTTAAATAACTTTATACAAATTTGAAATTCAACATTGCCCAATAAAAAAAATGGTGTTTTATCCACTTTAGAACCTTTAAATAAACAGTCAAATCGCCGTATATCTGTTTAAAAAAAATACATGTTTTACATTTTTTGCCGTGCTCAACACTAATGCCCTATTATTATTTAAAAATATTATTTTGGTATATTATATTTTCATAAAACGTATACTAAAATATTAAAATTTTAGTATACATTGTATCCTGATGAGGGACCATTGGCCCCGAAACATGTTGATAATTTAATAAATAGTCTTTTTATACAAGGTGTTATAGTTTTATAAATAAAACTAACACTATCAAAAAGTTATTTTGCTGCCATTGAAGAAATATTTTCTCTTTATTTATAAAATGTCTGCTATGATTTTATACGTTTATTAAAAAATACCTTCACGTTTTTGCGTGGTTGTCTAAACAGTATATTCTTGCACTAATTCTCAAATATCGTTTATGGTATCTAAATAATCATTTTTTTAAATGTAATTGAAATATTTAAATGGAATTAAAAGATATATTTTCATAGTCAGATTATGGTTTGTCTCCGAGTGATCAAATCTTCTAATATACTGGGATATAATTAATATGAAAACGATTACAACCAAATCCTTTAAAAAAATTGTGAGTTTAAAATAGATTTGGTTTTCTTAGTTCACTTTCAGATTAATTTCTTTAAAAAATGACAACCTTCAATCCTGACTTCAAAAAAAATATTACATCTCCAACATAGAATGTCGCAAAAATATTTTTCTTTGGAGTTTTTACATTTTTTTTCTACTTTAGGTGATTAATATTATAATATCTTTCGTTTTCTTTTAAAACAAACTTTAAACTAATTAACTATTTTCCCCACACAGGAGACGCCGTGAGACAGGATCATTAATATACTGTGTGCAGAGGAGGAAAAGGAAAATGAAGCATAGAGAAGGGGAAAATCGGACAACTAAAAAGTACTCTCCACTCACATTAATTTTTGTAATAATGCAATTATAATAAATTCAGCCGATTTTTTAAACGGATGTATTATTTTCTGAATTAAGAAACATTTGTGCATTTGAATAAATTTATAAACATAAAAATATGTTAATATACTATACTTGCAATAAATATAATATACATAATCAAATAAACTTAAATCATTATGATCATTGGTCCCGAATCATATTTTTTAAATTCATAATTAATATAAAATGTTTTCTCTTTATTAATAAAACTATAATCAAATTTTAATTTCCTGCAGCAGACATTTCTCATTCTGGAAGCTGGACTGTCAAGATTCGTCTTCTTTGTATAAGGATCTTACTATTTACGTAGTTAGTAACATATAATAATTCCTCTAAATTTACGCAAATAAGTCAGAGAAGTAATCGACAGACTAACATCAACGAGAAAAACACAATATATTACAATACAATAATATATTACTCATACAAATAATACAATAAAATATCGGAAATAAGTATAACACATCGAGCTTGAGAAAGAGATAATCGGCTAGCTTCGGCTTCATAGAGCGTCTCTGTCACTCATACCTACGTGAAATTTTGTCGCTATCTTCGGTGTTAATATTTCACATCGCTGACTAAGGCTCGATGTGTAATATTTACTACCGAGTAGACCTCTTTCCATTTCAGAAAGACAATCGAATTAGTATGTGTTATTCGTGCGCATAAGGCACATTGTTTCGTTGTGTTGGTTTTATACCCAAACACCAATACAACGAAAAAATGCGCGTCGTACGCACGGCTTACATGTACAAGTTCGATTATTTCTTATGAAATGTGGTCTACTGTAGTACCTTTACTACGCACCGTGACACTCACTCCTTAATAAAATTTTTTTGTAAATTGATATGCGAACACGGAATACATGTCAAATAATTATTCTGTTTTCAACACAAGCTAAACACTTGTGCTATGAAAAAAGGACCTTTGGATCACGAGGCGAAAGTCCTAACCACATGACCAACAAGTTTATTACGCGATTAGAATCATAGATTCCTTAAGCGAAGCCCGGAAAATACTTAGAATTATATATAAAAAGACTTTCCGCATTTCTTTCAATTACCTTTACAAAGAATGTCACGTCAATCGGATATATTTGCTTAGCATCATATGGAGTTGCACTGCCTTGAAGTATCAAAAAAAAAATCAAATTCAATTTTTTTTACGTAACTGTTACACACATACAATAATTCTTATTATCATTATTTACGACATATATTGGTTAATATTTTTTATTAACAAATTATTTTTTATATTTCAAAATGGCGGAGTTCGTTCTGTCCCTTAAAGGTCCTTCTTCGGAGCGCGCGCAGCTTTTGGAGTTGATCGTGTCGCCAGGGTTAAAGTGAAATTAAAAGATTATTTTTGTATTGTTAAATAATGTTTATAATGTACCTAGCGTATTGAAGAAAAAAAATTTATGTGCATATAAGATCTCTCAAAATATTTTACGCAGGTTACAAATTCATAATAAGCAATCGGCGTATTTTATCAAAAAAATCGTACGCTACATCGGCATCGTCGATAATGTTATAAGCAAGGGGTGTGAAAATTTTTAACACAATCTGTTAAGCAGTTTTTGTGATATGATATAACATCAAATATGCTGACGACAGTCAAATTGGCTGATAGTGTATCCGATCATTAAGAATTCTTAAATAAGATGGATGTGGCTGGAGAATGCTGCTAAAACCAAATGGATGTCGTATGGGCGACTCGACTATTTTGGTTCATCACTGCAGTTGAATGGAATTAATGTTGAAATGGTTGACCAGTTTAAATACCTCGGCAGCATCATGACACAAAGACTTGACCCCGATACCGAAGTAAGATGCACATATAATAGAGATAGCACGTGCTGCATTTAATAAAATGAGGGCCTTCATTTGCGATGACAATTTAAACCTAAAGCTTCGGCAGAGAATGATAAAATATTACATATGGTGAGTTCTCTTATATGGCTATAAAACATAGACTCTAAAAGTTAATGTTGTAAATCTGTTGGAAGAATTCGAAATGTAGATGCACCAGAGAGTGCTTCGTGTACCGTGGACCGATACGGTTAGCAATACGGAGGTGCTTCAGAGAGCTGAAGCCAGTAGAGAACTAATGTTAAAGTGAAGAAGGTCTCTTATTTGAGTCACGTGCTACGAGGGGATAAATATCGCATCCTCCGACTAATACTCGAGGACGAGATATTATAGAAGGAAGACGATGAACGGAGAGTTGGTAGAAAGCAAATGTTCTGGCTGCGCAACATCAAAGGAAGGACCGGAATGAGACAGGTTTTGGATTTCTTCCGGGCAGCGTAGAATAAGGAGGTCTTTGCACAAGTGATAGCCAACGTTGCGTAGGACCTAACAAGGCACAAAAAGAAGAATAAGGGATTTTATCTCCAAAATCTAAAAAGGGAGTTTCGAGACATACTCAAAAGAATAATGTAATTACCACGGAGGATTCCAATTGCTGTTACTCAGTCATTTTTACGAATTTTTTAATGAGTTATGACTCAAATTACTTTTAAAACTTCAAGATATAAGATGAAGTCACTATCATTACCATACACCCCCTCGACATTTTAAAAACGCCTTTTTTTTAAATGTCAAGTAGGTTTATGTAATTTTGCCGACATTAGTAACATCACCAGCAAAAAACTCGCCTTATTTAACGAGAGCACAGGAAAACTGTCACATTCTTGTGTCAAAAATCACTAAAACTTTTACACAAAGATTTCATCTCTACCAAGAAAACCAACAAAATTCAATGGTCTTAGTACAAATCTGAACGTAGCCATAGCCTTGTAAATTTTGCACTCCATGTCTTACGTTATCAATTTTACGAATTATCAATTTAAATAATTTCATTCCAATGTTTTACGATTAAATCAGTTTCATTCTTCATTTATGTACATCATTAATACAGGTTAATATTACTACAAAATAGTTACTTTTCAAAACTATCTCCGATAAAATTGATATTAATTTCAAATTTCTCCCGATAAAGAAAATATTCTCTTTGGACTAAAAAGGGATAAAAGTCACTTACCAGACTTTTAATTAATATATTAATATACCGTTGGGTTCTGGACTGCTAGCCTTGCTGACCAGACTTCAATACAATTAAGTAGACTGCAGTAAGAACGGTTTAACATCAAACAGATTTATACACCTCGCAGTCCTTGCTTATATTTTTTTATTATTCACGCCAAATAGACAGAAAATATAATTCCTGTCCGCTTGTTCAAAATTATCGAACGTAATAAGAATGTTTTTATCAATAATTTATGCTGTATCGCAAAGGATAGTGAGGAAATTTGTACAGATATCGTAGGCTTTTCTGTAGATAGGGATGCCCTAACAACTGTTATGTCGGCGTTGGTCCTGGAGGACTAATTTAATCATCAATACAAAATACAAAGCTTCTTATACATATAATACGTCACATGTTTCAGTATTTTATTTCGTTAAGTTAACAATACGGACGTCATTGATACTGTTAGGCCCTATGAGCTCTGCTTTTGAGTCTTAGAGCAAAAGAGTCTTTAAATAACATTATTAAAAACTTACACGAAATATTAAAAATTAATTTGCCATTCAAAAAAAAAGCTTGCCAATTTCATAATAATATCCTTCAATCATTATTTTTTTTAAATCGATTACCTTTCCAAGCTTTTAATTTTATTATTCCAAGGTACAAATTTTATTAATTCCAATGTTTAAATTTCTAATCGTCCTTCTTTATTATTAAACTCCATCTTTGGCCGAAATTATTTATTCACAAGTAAAAAAATTCGTAGAATATTTAGAATTATTGATTCAACGTAGTATTTTTTCAAAGTTAATTTAATTTTCAAATGTGTTTATCTATCTTCATGGCGGTCTTTAAATAATAAAAGTTTGAATCACCTTCAATCTACCAAAAATGCTGTCAAAATTTTCGTAGAATATTTAGACTTATTGATTCAACATAGTATATTTCAACCAGTATGTATAAGCTATGTCTTTTATATATTTTATAATGATATATATCTCTCATCATATATATCTCTACTATACTTTATAGTATATATTAATGTATAATGAAACGAAAGGTATAATGAAACAATATATTTTATAATGACACACATGACTCCTAATTAAAAGTACTGTAGGTAAACTAAAATAAAATAAAATGCATTACCGAAATTATGAATTTGATTGCATTTTCACTTAATGGAATTAGTTAGACCTGTAAATAAAGCAGTTTCAGAGTAATGCAGCTATACTCGTATATAAATCATTGCTGAAGGCTGAAATATATGTTTTCAAATTAAACCGACATTTAATAATGGTTTTCACTTATCACCCTTATGTTAAATTAATCAATATAACTTTAATAATTGAATGCCTTAACTGCCATCATCAAATCTCTGTTTTATGTGCAAATAAAATGTTCTGAAATATCGTTAAAAGCCTTTATTAGAAATTGATAATATAATGGAAGGGTTGGTGTTGAGTAGTAGAGTTGGTGATAATCAGAACGAAGAAGTAAGCGATACTTTTTTGGTATATTATTTAATTTAATAAAAAATCTTACGACATTTCACACAGCTTTCTATCCATGACTAAATTATACTTGAATTTTTAAATATGTGAGCTTGAAAATATTTATTTATAGCTACAATCCGTCAAAAATGATGGAACATTATTTGGCATCTTTGCTAAACCCTAGTATATATTTATAGTATATTTTTGACGTTCCACGAAGAGGCGGCCTTAGCAATATGCGTTGAACGACTGGTTCGGTGGCCCAGGGTTCAAGCCTCATCTGCGGCCGTTTAATTTCGTTTTTTTGGGAGTGAATAGACAAATGAACGGACGGACAGATAAATAAATTATTATGCTTGATTTAGTTCTAAACCCTTTCACGGTCGTTTCACTGGTGACAGAATAGTCACGGTCATGAGGCAGCAGTATTATTACCCCATTTTTATTTATTTAACTAAATATTTAACTTACATCACGCCGATTCTCCGCGGGGGTACACTTCTGTCCTGACACACAATTCTCCCGTCAACCACATTCATAAAACTTTGCTCCTAACAGGACCATCATCCAGCATATGGTTTACCTGGTCACGCCAAGTTTTCCCCTGTTTCTAGTGCCATCAACACTAGCGTCATGTATTTTTCTTCCTATTTTTTCTTATTCATTTAATCAATATTCCTGGAGTATGCTATTGATATATCCTGACCAGCTACCGACGTCATCATGATTTTTTTCAGCCATTATTGACGTACTATTTATTGAAGACCTCTCCATGATTTTGTAACGCTCATTAGTCTTTCTTCCTTGTCATTTTTCTTGTTATTTCAACTGTTGAGACTTTGAACGTCCTCCGCTTATTTTGTGTTTAGCGGATACCTTTCAAGAAGGAAGGAAGAAGTTCTTTGAGCCCTTAAATATAGCCTGATAATTTCCATTTACAATGATATAATGAGACTTTTATCTTTAGTCTCAGATATTTAAGATTAAAATATATATAAAAAAAAAAAAAAAAAACAAAAAAAAAAAAAAAAAAAAAAAAAAAAAAAAAAAAAAAAAAAAAAAAAAAAAAAAATGGTACAAAAAAAACGAAAAGAAAAAAAAAAAAAAAACAAAAAAGAAAAATAATGAAAAAAGA
>JADDOH010019442.1:0-14229 GCA_016648135.1 Agrypnia vestita | reverse complement strand
AGATGTGTGGGAAAACGCTTTAAAGTTTTGCACACTGTAAAATTCAAAATAAAACTCAACACCTATTTTATACTTACACATAATCGTCGATGCCATGTTCACACAGCAAAGAGCTTTCATCATCAGCATCTTTTTGTCCTTATCTACGCAAAACTCTTCCAATACAATAGCACGTCCGGTAGTCCTCAGGTGAGCGCGTCTCTTAGCTGCCCGAGCAGGTATAGAAAATCAGTCTGAGTATCGCTCAAATGTTCATAATTTCGTCAACTTTGCTCCGATTGACTTGAAATTTTGACACAATATTCTTGCGATGTTATACATTCATTTAAAAAAAAATGCAAAAAAAAAAGTTAAAAACCTTACCCCCCCTTAAGGAATACAGATACCAAAATTAGTCTAAAAGTAACGCTGATTGTCTTACTATTATGTGACATTACGATGAAAAAAACATATCTCGCAGCAGCAAAGCCGGTCACAAGAGCCACCTGTCTCCTTGCAGTCACACAGCACTTCGGCACGTTCATAATACTCCAGGTATAAAGGTGAATTTTTAAATGAAACCCAATAACACGTTTGTGACGTTGTGAGTTTTAACGCGCTGAGATAAATCTACAGTTCGAAATAGCAAATACGAATACACAGGGTGTAACAGAGCTAGTCCACAATACTTAACAGGTGGATTTCTGCCTTGATTATGAGTCGAAAATGTTCAAGCAACTGTGATATAATATCAATAATTATGGAGATATGCGACAACAAAATTTGCATTTTTTTTTAATATTTTTTGTAATTTTATTTATTTATCTTCATCTTGATACATGTCGTAGGAAAAGGAGTCGCTGTTCAGACTAGGAAGGTCCTATGCCGAAATGAGCAGCTGACAATATAGTGAGAACGAAATAATATAAACGTAACATAAAATACTGCATATCATTTGAGGATATAAATATAAAATGTGGATAGGAAAAACAGTAAATATGATAGAATACAAAAGCAAAATTAAATTAAAAAGAATATATATTAAAAAGTATATGAATGTTCGCATATATTAAAAAATGTAGTTTAATGACCAATAAATGAATTATGACCTTATTCTAATTTATTTTTTGTAAAACATTGGACTATCGTTACAGTAACTTATATCGAACATGAATAATTTATTCTCTTTAATACAAGTCAAATGAAATGATAAAAACCTTCGAATTTCAATTGGAAAAAATACCATTTGGAATTTTAAGTTTTTATTATTTATTTAACTTGTTTGGAAACGAATGAATTTATCGTAATTGATATAATTTACTGTAATCCAGGGGGATGCAGTGAGAATGATAAGTTTGACTTTTTCCTTATCATATATTTCGAAGAGATACCGAAATAAGAGGTATATTTCGTAATGATATATTAAAATAATAAACATTTTATGCAGATTTTAATATTCATTAATATTCTACCAAATAAATATTTAACTTAGGTTTTTTTCCAAATATATGGTTAAATAAAAGTCATGCTTCTTGTTCTCACCGCACGCCCCTGCTGTAATCATAGTCCAACGTTTTACAAAAAGTCGGAAATATTGAAAAAAAAATGCAAACTTTGATATTGCCTAACTCCATAACTATTGATATTCGGTCATGGTTGCTTGGACATTTTCGATTCATAATCCACCTGTTTAATATTGTGGACTAGCTCTGTTACACCCTGTATTTTTGATATGTAAATAATATCTTAGCTTTCGTTCTCCAAAAAGTGAAATCGCGATACTCTCTAACACGTTTTCTTTTTATTCAATTCCCATATACTTCCTTCAAAATGAAATATAAACATGACGCATGCGAGTACAGATAATTTTATCATCTCAATGTTTGTTTTATTCTGAACGATCCCCTTCAATAGCGAAGGTATTTAAATTTAAATTCCACTTTGAAAGCGATAAGATATAAATTAGATTTATTTTTGGAAATCCAATACTTTAATTTATTTACTTTATAATTTTTTTTATTTATTTATTTACTTAATTAATTTAATTACGAATCTGCTGAATTTCGCGCGGTTGTAATAATAGGAATATAAAAATAAATTATCCTCTGTGTAACAATGTCCATCAATAAAGCTGGCAGATGGTGCAAATAATGATGTGGTATTAAAAAAACACAATTCTCTGTTACAATGTCCATCACTAACGCTTAAGTTTGACGTGTTTGAAATTGATCAGAAAGCTTTACAACGTAAACAAACGTTAAGTTATTCACAATTACGAATAAAGAGCTTTCTGATTGAATTCATTAATTTCAAACCTGTCAAACATAAGACGTCAAAAAAACGGCGTCACAGTGTTATACAATAACTGTCCAGATACAGAAATAGCAATATTGCTTAGTTCAGAAAACGGATGATTATTCTCTTTGTAACAATGTTCGTCAGTAACGGCGCCAAATAGCGCAAATAATAATGAGGTACGAAAAGCAAAAAATTGCACCATTCTATATGTAACAATGTCCGCCACTAACGCTTCAAAATGGCGCACGCAATTACTGGGTGTAAAAAGCAAAAAAGCACAATTTTCGTTGTAAAAATGTTCGTCATTAACACTAACAAGACGATAGATGGCGCTGTTCTCACATTCTCAACTCGCGGCCGAAATTTGCAGTAACACTATGTAGTTTTTGTCGGGTCGTAGTTGGCTTATAATAATAACTTTATTATAGCTTAATCAGATCGCAAAATATTAATAAAACGATAATGGTACGTGGAACAATTAAAATTAGCCGGACAACTGATATTCCATTTCCGTTCCTTGATCCATTCGATTGCGTCTGTTCCAAATTAAACGTGGAGCGTTCCAAATTAAACGTGGAGCGGGATTGTTCCCGCACATTGCTCCCACGCTTTCCACCCACTGACCAATCGCCCGTTCAGGTGATTCAATTGTGTATCAATTCCGTCAAACGGACCATGAAATGAAAAGAAATTGAATTTCATCAAAACGCCCGCGTCCGCGGAACGAACCGCGGGGGTTTGAGTCAACTTCCCGAAAGCTGATTTGCCCGACAGCGTTTGCCCGACAGCCGTTTGCCCGACAGCCGTTTGCCCGACAGCCGTTTGTCCGACAGCCGTTTGCCCGACATGCCGACTGTCCGAATGCCAACTGTCCGATAGGTCAGCCTCCTGACAAAAAATTATATCATTTTTAAAATATTGCGACAGTAGTAGGCAAATGAAAAACTAAAAACAATTAAATATTTTATGATTAATTTAAATTAATTAAAAACTTTGTTTTAACCACTTGGAGTAACTTTACGTCTACCGGTTTCGATACTACTGTACCTTCGTCGGTACGGACGCGTACTAATTAACCATTACTTATTTTAATAAATTAATTAATTTTTGAGGGCGTGGCTACAGTTAGGTTGGGGGTAATTGAAAAGTAGACATCTGAAATGGAGAATATATCAAATAATAGGTATTTGATATAGTCCCCATTTCGTTGTCTACTTGTCAATTACCCTAACCATAACTGTACCCACGCTCTCTGAAAAAATTAATTTGTTTACTAAAATAAGCCATGGTTAGTTAGTATGCGTCCAAACTGACGAAGAAACAGTGGTATCGAAACCAGTAGATGATTGCTCCAAGTGGTCAATACAAAGTTTTTAATCCATTAGAATTAATAATGATGTCCAACCACAAAGTTTACGCCATAAATATAAAAAATAAATCTTTTATTTATTACAATTAGTCAACGATTAAGTCACTAGACACGATTTTAATCGGAGCACCGTTCTTTAATTCACACAATTTATTACTAGAATATTTCACACAGGTACTTATTTAATTATCTTTATACTCTTCGCTGTGGTTCGCAATAGTTCACTTATATTTTTATAGCATACCATTCCTAAAAATCATTATTTTTAAAAATAATTTAGATTTTGAACAATCTATACCTATAAAACTCAATGTCTCTCTGTCTGTCTGTCTGTCTGTCCTCTATACAAATCCACACCGTTTGTCCGATTCTATTCAAATTTTGCATACTTATGCTTTAGGACCCGGCGGATAATGAAGGAAACATTTCCTCCCTATTCTCGTACCCCTTCCCCTTTTTTTATATTCTATCTATTTATTCTATATTTTCTATGCAAATCTGTACCGTTTGACCGATCGGACTCAAAATTTGGTAACTTATTCGTTAGGACTCGGCGGGTAATATATGCGACATTTTCCCCCTATTCTTTTAACCCTTTCCCTCCGCTTATATATTTTCGATGCAAATCTATACCATTCGAAACGAACCTTTGTTTGCCCTCACAAATTTATTTTTAACTTAATCCTTAACCCGTGCAATGCCAGGTAAGGGCAGCTAGTAGTTATAATAAAATACATTTATTTATTTAAACTTTGTACTACACATACAGTATGAGTTATTGATTACATTTCGAGAGAAGCAATCTCTCTCTATATCAGGTTAATAACTAACTTTAATACAAAATGTTTCAACGTATTCTGACTGGTGGGAGAGGCACACGGTTAGAAGGGGGCGGGCGTTTATTTGGCCAATAACGGAAAAGCTCTAGGATCGGAAAAGTGGATTGAAACGTGATATTATTCATGAGTGTGTTTTCAGAATAGAGATTTTTTACGATTTCCGCGGTTCGAACCGTTGAATAAATCACAGTTAAAGAAGTTATGCAGGTTTTCGTAATCGTACAGGTACACAATAAGTTTAATATTTTATCTGGAAACTGGCTTGTCGGGCAATCGGCTGTTGGGCAATTGATTGGTCGAGCAGTTGTGCGGCACCCGAAACACGATTATACAAATGAGACATTTAGTTTATACTTGTAATGTATCTAGGTGAACGTCTGTCTGAATGAATGAGAGTAGGTACGAGAAAGCGAATGGATATAAATTAAGAGGCGCCACTCAGCTATCATATCAGTAACAACTTGTTCTCTATCCAAATACCGTAATATTGTTTCGTGAACTCCTTTGTATAAACCAATAAAATATCTCGAGTTTCTCTAGATTCCTGAGTACCTACAAAGTTCTCCTCCTAACGCTAAGGACAAGAACAAGAAGGACAAGAAGACAAGAACACACTTATAATAATAATTTTAATAATAATGATAAAAATTTATATTTTCAATGACTATAATTAACTTAACATCCTATATCACCAACAGGGGTAGGCAGAGGGATAGACAGCCATATCTTCTATAATGTCTATAAGCCCTGGCCCACCACTCTTGCCTTGTACATGCATCTTCCCATGCACCCTCTTCAATTGCAGCTTTTAACATCTGTTTTTTATATCAGATATTTCGCAGACTCTCTCTGTTCTTGTTGCCTTCAACACTCGTCTCATATATTATCTTAGTGATAATTTATTAAAAGACTTCAAGCTTTGTACAGTCAGTACTCATAATCCGTACTTAACTAGACTTTCTTCGAAATAAATCTACATTTAATATATATCTTGTAATATTCCTATCATAATTATCATCATACTGGTTAAAGCCTGATAAAAATGACGTACTGTGAGAAGCAATCTAGCGTTTCGAAGTATCTGGTAGCGTTTGTGACATTCATTGTTACAAATGGAATCAATGTACTGACTGCACGCAACTGCTATTTATCACCTGAACTTCGAGAACGTGGAACAATATCCCAGATATCCTGAGAGAAAGACGAAAGCAAGTACTGCAATAGGAAGGACGTATAGCGAGAAATGAGTTCCTTAACATGAATAAAGTCTGCACACTCAAAACAACAGGCTCAAGACAGAAGAAATGGTCAAGACATAGGTGTGCAGATAATATCAAGATGGACCTACAGGAGGTAAGCAGGTGATGGTCTATGGATGATGGATGTCACTGGACCACATTGGCAGATTCCCTGGAATGTTCTTTCATCAGTCAATTCTGTACCTTCCTGGAGATTGGTAGAAAAACAGACAGAAAGTCAAACCCTTATAAATGTTCTGAAAAATTAGACAAACAGACGGCATTAATTTTTTATACATTTGATAAATGTATAAAAAATAAATCTTTGAGACTTTGATCTTTTAAATATCTGTTATTGTTGTATGTATGTTAAGTTTATTACTAATAAAGACGCATCTATGGGTTGGGTGGGACAGTGAATGGCTTTGTTCTAGCGGCCGTGCCGCTTTGCAACGGTTTATACGACCGGTGCGGTGCAGCATGATCCTGCTTCTTAGTAGAAAAAAAATGTCAACCTGGAGACGATTGAGTAGGACCGATATGGAAGCTTTTGCTCTTAGAACGGTCCTGGGTAAGCGGTGGGTACCATTCAAATCTTTGAGAGTCGTGTGGTAAATGGAACATTTGTATTCAATCAGAAGTGAAAGAGTTACGGTATTTTCGCAAAGTCCTACAATATATATGTATGCATGCAGAGTGAACTTTTGATGAATGTCAGCAAATCGAAAGTGATGGTATTCGAGAGAGACGAAAGAGTGACTAAGTGTGATGTAATTATAAACAACGAATGCTTAGAACAAGTGAACGAGTTTGTGTATTTGGGAAGTATGTTTAGTAGAGACGGCAAGGCTGAGAATGATATCGAAAGGAGAGTAACTGCGGGAAACAAAGTAATGGTGCACTAAAATGCAATTATGGCCAATATAAAATAATCTGTTCAACAGAAGCACCTACTAGGCAGGTACTAATGGCGTTCTAGTGCCAACCCTTATGTATGGAAGTGAGCCTGGAATTGGCAACAAGAGAATGAAGTAGACTGAATGCGGTTGAAATGTGCGTCACTAGACCTTGTGTGGAAAATCTTTTTGGTCATATAGTGAGGAATGAACAAATTAGAAGTGATGCATGCTGGCTGTAGTTGTGTAGATAGAATACAGAAAGGAGTGCTGAGATGGTTTGGTCATGTGGAACGTATGAACGAGGAAAGGATGGTTAAGAAAATATATGAGGCGAATGTTGAAGGAAACAGGAATAGAGGGCGTCCGCGAAAGACCTGGCATGATCAGGTACTACAAGTATTTGAGGATGGCCCTGTTAAAAGCCGCAACAATCGTAGAACGTGTATGAGAAGATGTATGAATGTGGCCGAAGCAAAAGTGGTGTGCCAGGATAGAAGAGTGTGGCGTTCAATCCTCTCTGCCTACCCCTGCAGGGAAACGGCGTGATGGTTAGTTAGTTAGTTAGTTTCCTACAATATTTCAAAACATGCATTTTTGAACATGGGTTGATAATTATTTAATTTATTAATTAATTATTTTAAAATGATTTAATTATAATAATTACGTTGTGTGTAAGTAATTCCGTAATTTCCTGGAATCAACGCTAAAAAATGAAATTACACGCCTGGAGAGAGACTCGAACCTCGAACGCGCGGCAACTAGACGACATACTTGCTTCTTTGTGGCCCGCGAAAAATATATATACTCCACACAAAATCACGGCTTAGCTAAGGCGCGAACCATTAATTTACGCCTCTCCGTGATTTTTCACGGGTGTACGGCTAATGTACACTAATATATAGAGGTAAAGTCTGTAATTTTGTATGTTTGGATGTAGGAGATAATCTCCGAAAATACTCATCCGATTTCGAAAATTCTTCCACCAATATTTAGAATGGACTTTCAAAATGGAGACAGGCTAAATATTATCTCGTTAAAATAAAAGAGATTTTCGTGGTGACCTATTTTACAACTAAAGTCGACGAAAAAATGGTCGAGCGACGAGTTTTTTACGAACGCTGCCTTAACGGTAAGAGATATTTTAATTAATTATTAAGAAAAGTTATAGAACTCAAAAAGTTTTATAAAATAGTCCGGGACGACATACATTTATATATTAAGGTAAATACACAAATTAATAAAATATGACTTAATGTTACTAAAAAATCTACACGCGCGAAGCCGCGTGTGTAAACTAGTTATTTTATAAAAGTATGAAAATACGAAATTAACAAGTCCTTGATGAATATCAGTCACACGAAAAATTTTAAAAATTGTCAAGCCATTATTACTGTTCAGTTAGGTATATAAAAAAAATTGTGACATTTCAGTTACCATATTTATTAAAATCCTGAGATACAAGAAATTTAATACACACTAGATGTAACCCGTCAAAAATGACAGTAATTTTACGTGCCGATTCCTAAAAATTTATTCATTTTTAGCAAACTTAAATATTTACTTATTTATAGCCGACACCCATGAAATAGTAATAACTACTTTTATCAAAATATTTCAACATTTTTTTATATTTTCCCTGCCGGTAGTTAAAGGTGCGAAACGTGGAATGGTTTGCGTATTTTCGAAGTCCTATATTATGCCGGTACTGTATTTTGGACGGGTAATATCGACTCGGTGATAGCAACATCGCTGTCGCTGCCGCCGACGGGTTTGCTGGCCCGGGATTCAAGTAAATTCGAATGAAATTAAGAGACGTTACGCGAAGTTACGGGGAGAGACAGACAAACAGACGGATGAATAAAGGAACAGACAACGAAATTATTATGTTTGATGTAAAAAATATTTAAATATATTTAACATTATATTATTTCATTCCAAGTTTTATAATGCCAATTCAAGATATTTCTCTAATAATCTCTTCAAACAGGGATTCAAACTCACCCAACTGACAAACAGAACATCAATAGTCAATGGACTTACATAATTTGACTAACAACACGCGTAAAATGAAATTCATTTTGGTTAATCTTTGAGACTTGTGTATTCACGATATTGCGTCGTCTTCAAACGATCTCAAAGGAGTATAATCCATGTCTCAGAGACAGTTAGTAATGAATCGGCAATTTCATAAAAGCCTCTTGGACGCGGGCTATTATACATGAACAATGCAGAATAAATTATAATTTGTCACGGTAAAATCGATAAATCGCCTAGTAAAAGAAATCATAACAGCGTCATAATTTAAAAAAATCATCATTATCGTGGCGCAACAAGACGTGTCTCTTGGCTAATTACAAATTTAATTTTAAATAATTTAATGTTTATTTTGTTTTATTTATTAAATCCCAAAAGAAAATATACAAAATATAATATATATTACGTACACTATAAGCATATTAGATCCTATAAAGGTATATAGATATACATGTACATAATAGGTTCGGGAGATGGGAAGTTAGACATGTGTAATGATTTACACAGGACTAAAACTCAATAAAAACTATATAATTTAGTAACTAGTGACTAATATTAATACCTATCTTTCAAAATATTGACTCGAATGATAGTTGTATGATAATTACAATATACCTACATTTATAAGGAAATCAGATGTTCTTGTGTTTCGATTATCCATTTTTTTATTTTGTTTTTGGTTGACTTGTTTACTTCGATTACAATTTTTATTTCGGTGGGTAATAGATTGAAGTATTTAGTAGCTGTACATAAGGGACATTTAATACAAAACTTTGCCCTTATCCTATTTTTCTAAATATTCTCTTTTGCATGTCGATTGCGTTTTTGTAGCCACCGCCCCACGCAATGATGCCATAGTTAATGCTATTTTCGAACAAAGCATGGTATAATATTTTTAACACTTTAGAGTCCATGAAGTATCTAAGCAGCTATCAATATGTATACCTAGATACTTACATCTTCTATTTTTATTAGTTTTTATTAATGTTAATTACAGTATTCTTAGGTAGTGTATCACTGTAACATCCAAAAGTTAGATATACCGTTTTATCAACATTTAGCGTCAATGGATTATCATTTAACCAGGTGCAAACATTTTTTAACACATTATTCATCTTTAGTTGCACATCAAACCAGTTATCACCTGCACAACGTACAGCGGTGTCATCGGCGTATGATAGCAGCGAGATGAAAATATAAAATTTATGCACATTATTTATAACATGATAGTTATATAAAAATTCATCGCCACCGACACATATTTTTTTCTCGATATTTTTTTTGGGTGCCTCATAGCTATTTGCAAAAACTTCGGAAATCAATTTTGAATAGAATGTATTGTTCACACTTTTGGTGAAATCTCAAAGGTTAAAGAGATAAGCAACATCAAATTTGGTATTTTTGTTTCAATATTCCTGAATTAGCTTTTTTTAAATGTTAGTTTATCGTGAAAGTGATTTATATTGAATATTAAAAATGTATTTGCTTTGATACAAGCCAAATAAAATGGTTAAGCCATGCAAAAAAACTGGTATAATTTTTGGCTTGTATTTTTAATATTTCATAAAAGTGACTTGAATATTAAAATTATTTATACCGAATATTATTATTTCATTTTATTTGATTTGTTGATTTTGAATGAATTTATAATATGCTATTTAAGTTACTTTCATGATAATCTAAAGAATATTAAGAACAAATGCATTGGTTGACGTCGCTTATCTCATTAAATGTTGACATTTAACCCAATTTTCTATTAAAAAATGAGACATTATAGTAATCTGAAATTAATAAATATTTTCTTTACCTTGTACAGTTGTCCATTAAGTCTTTAATACCATCGGGATAAGCATTTAAAAAATATGATAAAGTTCAGACAAAATTTCCCACTGAAAAACTTTACTAAACTAAAATATATCTGTCAGACGCAACTGTCACATAAAACATTTAAAAAAACATCAAATACACAATACATACACAAAACCCATCTGAAATTATGCCTTAAAACTTTTTAAAACACTCATTATTCATTTAAGCACACTTCAAAACTTTATTTATTTTCATAATCCATTCCAATACGCGTCGTAACTTCGGGCCGGCAAAACCAGACGGGACGATTGATAGTTTTCATTTATTTTTCGCGGTGTTTCGAAGTTTTTCTTTTCTGCAACTGTCGGAAAATTCGCTTCGCCGTGCGCGAGCTCGCGGGGTGAGTCGCGACCGGCCGCGGCGGGGCTTCGCGGGTTGTGGCGGCGGTCTTCCGACTTTCCCGCTCCGGGGCGGCTCGGGAGCGGCCAGGGCCGGACTAGGCCGGGAGCTGCCGTACGCCGGCGCCGGCCGTGTTAATTGTGCCCGCTGCTGGAGAGATGTCGCAGCGCGATAACGAGGTGGAAAAAATGGTCCCGCGCCGCCAAGAAGACGGCGGCGAAAAAACGCACGCAGTATTAATTACCAGCCCGCGAGGGAAATCGAGAGAAACGATGTGTGAATCTGTATTTTTTCCAAATTTGTTTTTGACGTGATTCGTTGGCGATCTCGTAACTTTTGTTACGTTTACCGTTTGTGACCAATTTGGGCGGAGTAATGTATGGTAGGGCAACGAGCCAAAGGCGTCTCTCTGCCTGCTAGCCGCCCCTATTTAGTGCTGCACGCGCCCACATCGATTCCGCGAATTCTAGCGGGCGTAGTGATACATACCGCTATCTATAAGTCACTCACGACGCACATTCCTTACACACCTGCATTCCTTATGCTCGCCTTCAGTTCCTTGGGCGACTATACCTCCACATTTACCACCGATCACTCTAAGCGGATTCGTGTAAGAGAAATGATAGATCAGTTCAGAATATTTTGAGTATGTTTAAATTTATCAAGAATGCAATATTAGATTTTATCCCCAGAGGGAACATCGTTAGTGAAGATATTATCACGGGTTATGGTTACTAATTGATTATTATTATTATTATATTAATTGTAAGAAGTGTTTATAGGACTTACGACCTATCGTACGGCTGGCTTAAGTGATCACCGTATAGAATGTAACGTTCACTAATCACATGACAGACTACCACACCTATCCAATTTTTGTAAGTTGTATGTTTGACATTTAATATTTACATTACTCTAATTCTTATAACAACATTGTTTAAAACTTTAATTAATTTCCTTTTATTCTAACAATAACGTTGGTTAAAACATAATCATTGTATTATAGCTGTTTTCTCGGGCGGATTTAAGTGTTCCAAAACTGTTACCTGTATCAAAAAAACAAAAAGGCGCTTTTAGCCCAGTAGATACGACATTGGCTTAGCACACCGAGAGTTCCGGGTAATATTCCGGTGTGACCACAATAAATATAAGTGATTTACTCATTTATTTTTGTGATGTTTTTCGCTTCAGTAATTGGGCCTCGTGGCATGTTCAAGCAATAATATAAAAAATAAGCAATATTTCCAAAAAAAGTTCACTTAAAGGTAGACTTTAAAACAAGCAATTCAAAAAAACTGAGTACACTTTTACAAATTCGCTTCGAATTATAAGATTAATTTTTAAAATAAACAAACTAGAAATTGTAATTGTAGAAAAGCAATTAATTACTTATAGCATTTCCAGAACAAAAACAAATAGCATGTCAAGAATGTTGTGTCTACATGTCATCAATGTACGATGATATTTGTGCGTGAAAGAAACAAAGTTATATGATCGCTTCACGCTAGATAGTGATGCAAGAAAGCACTTGATATTTTACGCTTGCTTTGAATATTTACACCGCGCGATTTGATTTATATCGAACTTGGGTTTGTTTTATTATTAACGTTTTATTTGTAAGTGTAATTGATAATAACCAATTGAGAAATTAATTTTGACGACATTAATGTTTGCTTCGAATTTAAATATTATTTTTAACTGGAAAATTTAAACTTAAACTTTCAAAAAATTAAGAAAATTAAAAAAAACGAAACCGTAGACTTGATAATTAATTAATTAGTAGCTTGTTGGTATTGTGGTTAGGACTCTCGCCTTGTGATCCAAAGGTCGCAGGTTCGAATCTCACTCCAGACAAGCAAGTTGGTCCTATTTTCATAGCACAAGCGTTTAGCTTAATTTGAAAATAGTAAGAATATTGATGTGACACGAATTCCGTGTTCGCATCTCTATTAAAAAAAAAAGAAAAAAAAAAAAAAAAAAAGCATTTTTTCCGAATGACGTCTGTCCGATGAACGAGAGTGACAGAAAGCATGGAAGAAAGAGAGAGCGAATGTTTTAAAGCGCGAGGCGCTTTTTTATCATGTAGACACCGCAACTTAAATCTTGTACCTACCTTATTTGTGTATCGAATTATTGTTGCGGGAACATATTGTAAACCAAATAAATATAAAGACGAAACCAATGTGTTTCAATGAAATCCCGCAGCATCAAGGTTCTTCTCCGGACATTAGACAGATAGAATATTACAGTAATCTAGTATTCGCAAGATGTATCCAAGTCATCTCAATTAAGAACTTATCTAGGGCATCTCAACTAAGAACTTTCTGTTTGTAGTATTAGATGCTCCATATGGTGGATTTCCTTTATTTAAGTGATTCTTACTTAATTTTACTTCAGCTATTCCCTTAAAATAAATCATTTAGAAAACATTTTTTTCTCATTCTCTACGAAAATTCGTAATTATATTATTATTGATTGATATGGCAGTTACTTTTAAGTGCAACATGAATATTTTAATTAACACTAAATTGAACTTTGTATTGCACACACGTTGAGTCAAATTTATTACTACTATAGTTTCGAGAGGAGCAGTACCTCTCATCATCAGTGCAGAAATTTTGTCATCTTATTCAGGTAGGGTAGCGGATCGCGGAGTAGTGGGGAGGATTTTTTAGGTTTTAACGAAAAATATTGAGGATCGGAGACATCTGTTAGGATATGGTGTTATCAATCCTTTATGAGGAACCGAGTGAAGTGGTACTAATCTTTAATTGTCAAAAGAATGGTTGGCGAATTCTGAAAAGTTGTTATTTTATTTAATTGTTTATAAACAACAACTTGGAAATGTTGAAATCTGGGCAAATTCGTATTTGGTGGCTATGAAAGCAAGTTTCATTTATTTATTAAACACTTGTTTGTATGTATTATTTTACTGTGCCTATTAACCCTAGAAGGGTAGGTCGTTTTTAACTAACACGGCGGACAGTTGTTGCTTTCTCTTTTGAATTATTGAGTGTATTACGTTGACTCTCCGTGTCAACTCAGTCTCCTACGAAACGGCCCAAGGGGCGGTTGCGTCCCGCTGGTAAGCGCCGTCATTTTCGATACACGAATTACTTGTTAGTCAAATCGACTGATAAAAATACACAACGTATGAAAAAGAACAAAGGGCTTCAAAGGTCCAATCAAAGTTTGTTCTATAACCCGTAAAAAATGCAATTCGTTAGGACCGTGCATGGCACGTCGGTGGCAAAGAAAGAAACAAGACAGTACTGCAAGACCTACCACCGAATTCCCGTTTCTTTGTTCCTGCTTCTGGTTTGGTTCAATATGGGAACGTTTCTTCCAACTATTATGATCATTAT
>JADDOH010019441.1:0-19991 GCA_016648135.1 Agrypnia vestita | reverse complement strand
GTCGCGGCGGTACACTGTGCGTCGCGGTTTCTGATACGTCGTTTCTGGCGTCGCGATGCCGATTCGGTGGTCGCTACCGTTCGGACTTACTTTCTTCGAGAGTTACCAGGGTATTCGGCCGGACCGATTTTACGGGTCAGGCTAGAGTTCCTGGTCTCTCCACCTTCAGCTTCTAACTTCAACTCCTAACTCCAACTTCAACTTCAACTCTACTCGACTTCAACTGGTTTCTCGGCGGCTGGCTTCGCCTTATATTCTCTCTCCGGCGACCCAGGGTGTGGTCGCGGGGGCTCGAGGGGAAGCCTCCAGCTGGTCTTCCGCCGATTGGCTCCTTTGATGCCCGCCTCCATCGTCCATTCGTCTCTCACGATCCCTCCTAGGTCCCGATTGACGCTATTGGTTACTGAACCCAATGTTGCCTCCGTTCCGCCCCCTATTGTTCTCCCAGTTTGCGGCTAATCTCGATGCTTTTCTGGTATGTAGGCCTAAACACTTTGTTATTTCACGAACGCTTTGTTCACTGTTCATATCCCTATCCCGTCACCAAAACACATTGCAAAATGAATTAAACTTAAGGAAAATATTACAGTACAAATTGGCAAAGGCGGAAAATTGAAAACACAAATTCGCATCAACACTTATTACCTAAAATAAAACTGCTTACATATACATACTTAATTAAATCGACACGCCAGATAGACATATTTTTATCGACCAGTTATTTCTACCATTATTGACTAATTACATGGGATTGAACGTACGGTTTCATTAGATCATAGTAAAATTCCTTAAGTATGCATTACAATATCAATCTTGTTATTAAGTGTCAGTTTGATTCTTACAGTAGGCCTCCCAATATTTAACGTTATTTATACATTACATCATTACAGGTCAATCCTTATCATTAACATTGATTTAACGCTATTTATACATTACATCATTACAGGTCAATCCTTATCATTAACATTGATTCAACGTTATTTATACATTACATCATTACAGGTCAATCCTTATCATTTACATTTAAAATTTACCACTCCGCATATTCTCTTCCTTTCTTTTTCTTTTTAATTTTTTTTTCTTTAACAATGACAACATGTACTTGATACTTAGTTTTATTTTTAATTTTAGCTTAAATAAAACAAGCTATCGTACTTCTTAGTTGGACCAAACATATTTGTCAATATGTGACATAGAGATACAAAACAAAGGGCTAAAATTATACAGACATCGTGGCATTTCTTAGTGAATCAATTAACATAAAAACTTATTTACATGGGATACATGCTTCAAGCGGGTCCCCTAATGTTAATGTTCTGTATACACCTTTGTAATTTCTTTTGGGATTACAAAGTACATGAATTTGCATCAACGCCACTTTCCCGAAAGGAATGCTTACATATACTAACATAATCAAATTCGATAGACACTTTTTTTTTCAAGAAATTATGTTAAACCTTATTACTAGAAGAAAAATTAAGAAAACTTGGCGTAAATTAATTAATGTAACCTTATTTACACCTAAATAATGAAAATTCTTACTTCAATATGTAAGCTGGATTGAATGCAAAACGTTTTTTTTTAGGACTTTCATTATACTAATCATTATCTTATCAAATCAGCTTTCTTCCACCCCTGGTATAAGAATATAGGAAAAGAATAAAAATAGAGAACACTAAAAAATTATATAAGCCACATTCCACCCGGCAGACCATTGAAAATTTTCCAAACAAGAATTATTTTGAGCTTTATTATTACTAGATTAAAACAACTATTTTAAAATAGACCGACAAATTATATTGCTTAAACGAGTAATCAAAACAATAATTGCATGTTTACAGATAGGTTATATACCTACAACCTACGAATTTGTATATAAAAAAAAAACACAATATTGGGAGCTTGAATAACTAATGACAAATTAACATTATTCTTAAAAATAATTAAAACTCACAAATTAACATTATTCAACTAGGTGTAATACATGAAAACATAAGACATGAAAGCCTCGATCTAAAGTAATATTAATGTTTATTCCAACACGGCATTTACTTATTTGCGATTAATTAAACTATTTTGTTACAACCCCGTGTGCTAAAATTCCTTCTGCAGACAGATTTCAAAAGCCTAAAAAGTCGGAATCTTATATCTCTTCAACCGTGTTACATTTTTTTTTTCGAGATAATATTCTATTACGTTATATATTATATATTACATCAATATCAAACATCGTCGGCAATAATACAATCAATACATTTTTTATTATTTGCCACAAGTTAGATTAATTCGGGATGATCTCGGTATCATTTCAAATTGCAATGTCCCGTTCATTTCGGTCCTTAACTACATATAAAACGAGTAACCCCCACCTGCAGAGGTGGCCTGGGTTACCTTACCTAAATTAAACATATCAGTTGCTCATTAATTAGGTACATATTACATTGATATTATGATTCACCACTTTGCCTCAATTTCTAATTCGGCCTCTACCTTCTTAATTGATTGACCCCTGTTATCTTTATTGATAATGACCGCCTGGTCGTGCGTTGCGGGATCTTCGCGCCCTTATAATAATAATATAATTATACGATCCTACATCTCGCGGATAGTGTCGCCATGTGGTGGATCGGTATGTCAGCGCTTTCTAAAACATCTCTATTGTCTGTCGAGGACAATAGTAAGTTTACTGCGACGACTTTCGGAATTATTATCTTGTTTTTCTAAAAAATGTCTTTCCCAAAACAATGGCGACTTCTCTAACAAACGCAGCTTTCTAAACCGTTGTCCCATGTGTTCGCATTTGGCCAAGATGTTCTTTCTATTGTTTAATCGGGGTTAGAGATATACGTCCCGCTGCAAGAAAAGGTTTACCGTTTTTACCCTTCCAAGATGTTACTTAAGAACAAAAGGTTGCGAACGTATTGCCCATCCTAACAAAAGGCCGTGCACTTTTAATGTCTTCGGCAACCCTAACTTTCTAATTCATTGTTTCATATGTTTTATGGCGGGCTATCCTAAGAGCGATCGTCCGTCGCAATGTTATTTTTTTGAACAATAGGTCACATATTTCGTCCTCGAACAAAAGATCGAACATGACCGGCTGTGACCACATGGCGCGTGATCTTCGAAACATGGGCGCTTTGATTTCGGTATTGCCCTAGGACAAAATTAATAACCTGGTTCGCGTCATATTCCGGTACATCAAACTTTTAAAATATTATTACTATTGATATTATATAATACTCATTAAAAACTTATATTTTAGACAAAACTCCAGATTGCAATAATATTCGCGTGATGATATAAATATTGCTTGTTCATCAAATAAAATATTTTTTAAGTAAACCCACACATTGTGAAGGTCTGACATTACAATCCGTGTATGTGTAACAAAATATTAATGTATTTTTTTAGTTTATGCTATAGCTAGAGCATGACCGCAATAACTTGGCTTGCGGCGACTTTGGAACTAAAACCCGCCCCGCCCGCACCCGGCGGTAACTCCTCGCCCTGTCATTCAGTACAATTTTGTATTTGCTCGGGAGCTGTGACATCTTGATTTCCAATATACACTGAATTATTATGTCCAAAACATCCTAAGCAGTCCGGGATGGTGCAAGAACAATTGCCAATGAAATATTAAAGTTTTGCGAAGCTGAAAAAGCAAATAATCTACCGATATTACCGTCTGACAGTTTGACAGATAGAACGGCCGCCATTATTGCTTGGTCTCTTTAGTGCTGCTCGACCAAATTTATATTAAAGACTACGACACCGGTCACCGGACATTCTGTACATTATGTATTGTGTAATAAATTTACATCCTGGCAACTTCTGTTACGCGACAGGGACGCCATCCTCCCTCGCACGCCAAGTTATAGTGGTGGCACTATACACAACTGTTGAAAATTGATATTGCACCATCACAGGATGCAATTTCTGCTTCCTGTCTTGAAATATTAATGAAAATTACTTAAGGATCCCCTATATTCCACATTCCCCTCAACATATCACATTAATTAGATCATGTTGGTTCACAACTTCTTTCCAAAGGTCTCATCTAAAATTGTAAGTCGTAAATTTAAATTAATGAAGTAATTACTCGGGCATAAATAAATTGGTCCCTTCTATTTTTGAGTTTTGGGTGGTAATCTCCGAATAAGACATACTGTTGTATATCTGTGTCTTGCCTATTTTTGAGTGTTGGGATTGTTATTTTCAGAATACGGCCGAATGTCTTCAAATGCATATTTATCTAGGACTGAGGGAAGCAACGTGGGATAGAGATAGAATTCTTGAGGAGGCCATGACCCACCAAGGGTCGTAATAGTAACTCAAATGTGTAATAAATGATTACCATAAGCCAAATTTGTACCATTCACTTTCGAACGCCAAAGTCTATCAAGTGAATGGTTGAATCAAATTAGGCACTAAGTACCGTGACCGATAAGCTGAGAAAAACAAGATATAGTGAATAATAAGGTCATATAAAGGTTTTTATGAGATTTTTTTTTTAAATCTATACTGCACGACCTACCTGTCTTTTCTGCATAAAAACTAGAAGAAGTAGTTTTCTGTGTTTCCTGTAATAAAGTTGCGAAATATACACTTTCAGCGTTCTTTCCTATGAAAGGCACTAAATCCAACGTCTGTGTAGTTTAACATTAGGTAAATACCCCGAGCATATTCAAACGGCAAACTGGTCTGGTGATGTGCCACTAAGGTACTGATTCCGATACTCACCAAAAACAAAGGCTTATAAAATAAAAGTGCCAATATTATATTCAAGAACACATTCTTATTGTGAGTTGCAATCTTTTCAGAACAAAGTTCGGTGAAATTTAAAACCAAATTAATTAATCAATTAGAAAGACATACAAAAAATCAAATCCACGAAAAAATATTTGGCTGCTACCGGGATTCGAACCACGGATCTCCTCCATTCCTGCCCCGGAAAGACAGCTGATAATCTGTACAATATAAATAAATAAATAAACTGAAGGATACTCAAATTCTCCTCTTCTTCTTGTAATTCCAGCTCCTATCAAAGGTCGGCGATCACGACTATGTTCACCGCTACACAGAATAACTCAGTCGAATTATCTTGTTACCATTCCTTCAAGTTATGCAGCTAAGAGATGCAGCATCTTCCTACGCTTCTTTTTCCCTGAGTGATAAGTTTGTCAAAACTTTATTTTGGTCTTCTCAAAATATGTACTAGATGATGTTCCACAGCACTTATTGACCTTTTTCCATAAACTGAAAGACTTCATCGACAACATTCATAACTCTGTCCAACCAGGAAACTTTCTGTATGTGTTTGCAAAGCCATATCTCGAAGGCCTCGACTTAATGGCGTAATTCTTAGTTTAGTGTCCATGCTGAAATGGCAAAAATACACATAATATCGAACCATATGCATTCTTAATTGCAGACTTAGGTCAAGTTTAAGAAAATACAGGTCTCATTCTGAGAAATGCACTTCTTGCCATCTCTTTTCGAGCTCTTATTTCTTGAGATGGATCCCATTTTTCGTTCACCCAAGTAGTCCATTCACTTTAAATGAGCCACTTGCATTAGTGTGAGTAATACCACAGTATACCCAGAACAGTAGGTTATCTCCGGCCTGTCGGCGAGTTATTAGCCTACTCTTGCATTGACGCTAGGGTTGTCACTTTATTTTTACTCCCTTTCCACCACAAACATAAAAAAAGGCATTTTTTTCAGGAAGCACATTTTTTTCTAAAGCGGCAGCTGCGAGCGCGAATGGCACTGAAGGCATGGCCCTTACTGCCGCCGCCTTGTGCCCCCATATTCTATGTGCGTCACATTCTAATGGGTAGCGGCCAGTTTGTATGAAGACGTATTAGTGTTCTTAGTATACTGTGGTAATACCCTCTGTAACACGTAAATTGTGAAATTGTATTCTTTTTTTAAACCAACTTTAATAATATTTATATTTATTTTTTGCGTTGTCATTTCACTCAAAAAAAGAATGTTACGAGATTTTGTGAACGGACTGTTACTCACACTAATGCAAGTGGCTCATCTAAAGTGAATGGACTCTACCCATGAACTTATATTGCATGATTCGTATTGGTTCTTTGTTGATATTACATATATTTGGTGTAGGAAGCAATCTTCTTGATACTATCAACAATGTGGTTTTACAGGTGTTTATCTTCAGGCCATAATTATTACTAGATTCATTTATATTTTTAGCAGTGTTTTAAGGCCATAGGCATTGTCTGCAAATGACACAGTATCACCCGCAAATCAAATATTGTTAAATGGTTTTACCATTCACCTATATTTCCGGGGCAGCATCATCTAGAACTTCTTTAAATATTCACATAGTACAGACTGAATGGCGCAGGTCATAAGGTACATCATTGACTTACACCATGCCGAATTTGAATATCTTCACTTATCTAATTTGTCTTTATACATAATTAGACATAATTAAAAATGTATCAAAGGGACAAGTATGTGGTACATGTACAAGAAACAGAAATTAAACATATATGTAATTTTTCATCATTTATTTCTTGTCAAACATTATATTAAAAACCTACTAACCTGTGTAAGGTATATACATATGGAAGCTATTTGATACAATGCGAAATTGAATTTGACGTGAGGAACAAACTAAATGACATATACACTGTACATTATTGATTACATACTTCTATCATGTCAAAAAATGCTTCAAAAATGGGTGATATATTCAACATTTCCTCTGCATGCTGCATGTACATGGAAGGCGACTTTCCGTAGCACTATGTGGAAAGAAATCATGGATCATTGGATACCTTTGAGATGTGGTAACAGAAGTGGATAGTATTACCAAAAAACTCTTGCCAAACTGCAAGAAAAAGATTCCTGTATACTTTGGACACGTTACCAGAAAAAACAAGGAGAATCGCATAGCTCCTAATCAGAGACTCTGAGCGAGCTTGAATGGATAGACCAAATAATTGAGTTTACGGTGTCCACTTTAAACACTGATCAACACGAATTGAGACCGAGAGGAATGGAAACATATTGCGCACTAAGTCCAAGATATATCAGGGGATAACGACGCTCAGCATCGAGCACACAGAGAAGAAGACAAAGACACAGATGAAATATGTCTCAAAACTTATCATAAGATTCGTGTAAAGGACAATACAGGGTTGAGTGTGCAGGTTGTATTTTATACATAGAGCAGAATGATCAACTGATGCATACCAGCCTTTACCTCTGCATTTCAAAGACGAGAAAACAAAGTCACATCTGTGTACATGTACCATCAAAATTTAAAACAAGCAACGTAACCTATTTTTATTTAAAGTATATTAACGAATTCAATGCTTTAATGCTTTATACATAAAGTTCCGGGCAAACAATTTGTATATGTTTCATCACTCGTACTGCTATAGTCTTATTCGGATTATAGTTTTCAGCAAACGATTGTAGTTTTCCCACACGAAAGGGAGACAAATACCATTTTATCATTTGGGAGCACGTGACTCTAAGTAGACAGAGCGTATACTCGTATAGAAAGACTTCGCTCATTTATCAAAGCAAAATTTATTTTTAAATTAACTTACAATTCAATGTTTCACTGTATCTTCTAATACTTTTCAGTTTCATGAATGTCTATTTAAATAATTAATAATTTTGTCTGCAGAATGTCCAGAAGAATGTATAAACTGTGCCAGGTGCATCAAGTGCACCTCTATGCTATCTAAATGCATGCGAATACTCCGGATGCTGGATATTCATATCGAGGGTCCTCAGCCAAAAATGCATTAGTGATTATTTCAAACTTTATAAGAGAGCAAAATAATGTTCTGTCAATCTGATTTTCTTAATATTTCTTTTATTATTAAAATATTTACATATTTGTTTTGGACAAACAAATATGCATAGAATTACCCTATTATTTTATTACTTTTTAATTTTATTACAAATTTTAGTATAATAAAAAGCCCGCACATCCATGCACACCAGAAGTTAGCCATCAAAGAGAGTAAAAAGTGTATATTTTATATCTTTTTATTAGTTGTTGCGTAACTGTCAAAAATTTATTCACCTGAAATTACTGTTCCAGTTACAAATAATCTATTATCGACATTTTAAATCGAGTACCAATCGTAAAGATGCCCAATTGAAAAGCCAACGAATGATTGGTTATTAACTTACGATTTTAACTGTGTAATCGAAATGCCAAAATGGGGCTTCTCATACAGATTTTTGTATTTCATGTTATTGACGATGTTTGACTGCATTCCGCTGGGTTTGACAGAATGTCATCAGTTCAGAAATGTCCGCTGGTAAAACCTTGTAATTCTTATGTGATTCTTGGCATCAGATTTTTAATAATCGAGAAGACGTCGTCAATTGCGAAACCTCAGAAAAAGTCGCTATAGTCGTGGTAATATATTTTTTACATTTCTATAATTGTTAATAAATACATATTGTTTTAAAACATGGTTTTTTATATGTTCCAAAGAAGTTTAACTTCTGACGCGTGTATATAAGAACACACAAACACTTTTTGTTTATTTATGTACACAATCGTCAAATACATACCTATCACTTTACAGATTTTACACTGTAAATTTATAAGTTTGTATAAAAATATTAATGAAAATATGCATGTATATATTTAATGTCTCTTAACTGCTTGCAAGGTGTCGTGCATTTTGTAATAACACTTGATTTGCATACATGGCATTGTATATTTTTTGCTTCATATTCGTTGTTTATTTATTAGAATACCATGGAAACATCAAACTGCAGGTAATAAAGCTAAAAAACAAAGGTCTGCAATTATTGTGGAAGAAAAGTAAAAAATAGCTCATAAATACGAGAAAACGGAAAAACTACAATAATATCTCGGCAAATAAGTCGACCTAGTATTTCTACAAAAATAGATATTCGACATTCCAATAGTAGTACATAGAATATGTAGTTTCTTTCATATTGTTTTCATTTTGTTCCTTTATAAAATATGTAATAATAAATCGTATATTTCACACATATTGTTTAGATATTGAGTTTTTATTTTACGTAGTTACACTTAACCAATTTACAAATTCGACTTACATAAAATTCAAGGTATGTAAAGGTCTTTACAATGTATTAATGTAATTTGGCTATTACAGAGAACTGAAATATACAGCTAAGAAACATGGTACGACTCTTTGTATATTCTAAAAGTAAAGTGAAAACAAGGATTATCCATTGGGAACAGCATATAACAAGAACAGCAAGACTATCACAAGCGAATTGTTTTACTATACAAGCCAACAAGTTCTGGACTTAAAAAAAAGTGAAAACCGAAACAAAATAGATAGAAATTTGAAAGAGATTAATGAACAACCAACATGGTTTCAATAGCGCTGTCTAGAAAAAGCTGGCGCCCAATAATGACAGCAATCGTGTACTCTTGAATTCGCTGACAGATTTACAGTTTGTATAGAAAATTTAAGCCCCAATATCTGCAATCTTTATTAATTGATCATAACACTGAATGACAAGTCAGTAAGAAGCATATGAGAATAAATAATTCCATAAAACATTACCTAAGACATCACAAATACAAAAACCACTCCAATAAGTACTATAAAGGTGCACAATATGGGCTTATAATGTTCTAAAAGTATATAATATCAAGAAATCAAACAAGGTTAAGGGAATTAGGATATTATTTTCTGACGCCTGATAATACTCGAGGCTTATTGAATAAATGGCATGATTGATTGCCCCCAGATTATTAGTCTGATCGACTTATATGCCCCATCGAGGTCATCAAGACACAGTGCATTATTCTATTATAGTGGAAATGTAAGAACTAATGCATTAGCAAACTCTGTAGTCCCCAGATTACACTCATTAGGGAATGTACATGCAGAGGCGGCTGACATTTTTGCTGATAATATAACTGTGTATAGGACAAAGTTGATACAATTCTTTACAACTCAACAAAATTGATAATAAATTTTTATTTTTCTTCTTACTACTTAAACTTCTCTTTTTAATTTACACAAATCTATAAATGTACTTAAATCTTTTTAACTGGAATCTAAATTTAAACAAATCCATTGTATGCATTTGAATCTTTTAACAGAAATTTAAATTTACACAATTCTATTTTATGTACTTGTACCTTTTAACTGTATATCTTGTCTTATGTTATTTTTTTAAATTTATATTTTGTATATTTTGTAAAAGCCCATAAGGGCATTATAATACAGGCATACCTTGATTTATGGCGCTCCACTTTACAGCACTTTGCTAATATATGCATTGAAAATTTTGATTATATGCAATAATGCTAGGCTATAAAAAAATTGTCCCCAATTTCCAAAGAAGTTCGACAGCAGGCATCAAATTATGTAATATTTCCTTATTTCAACCTCAAAGGGCTGGTTGTATCAACCTGGATTGTGGTAACTAACTATAGACGTACCAGTATAAATTGGCGTGCGAGGGAGGGCGTCCCTGTCGCGTAACAGAAGTTGCCAGGGTGTAAATTTATTACACAATACATAATGTACAGAGTGTCCGGTGACCAGTGTCGGAGCCTTTAATAGAAATTTTGTCTGGCAACACTAAAGAAATAAATCAGTAATAGCGGCCACTCTATCTGTCAACCTATCAAACAGTAATATTGGTACATTATTTGCTTTTTCAGCTTCGCAAAACTTGAATGCTTCATTGGCAATTGTTCTTGCACCATCCTGGACTGTTTTGGATGTTTCGAACATAATAATTCAGTGTATATTGGAAATCAAGATGTCACAGCTCACACTCAAGTACGAGAATGAACTGAATGACAGGGCGAGGGGTTACCGCCGGGTGCGGGCGGGGTGGGTTTTAGTTCCAAAGTCGCCACACGCCAATTTACGTTGGGCAAGCAATGACTAACCATCACGTTGTTTCTTCGCAGGGATAGGCAGAGAGGATATAACGCCATATAACCTTTCGTTTAAACCATCAATTCTTGCATTTTCTACCAATCAAACAACTCGTTTTCGTAAAATCTATGTTTTTTTTATGAAAGATTACTATAATCCAAGTTGACGCAACCAGCCCTAAGTGGGGGAGTTTTCGTTAGTAAAATTTGAATGAAAGAGTGGGTTAGGCTTTTTTAATTGTAATTATTTTATTTCAAAAAGTGTCTCAACCCAATGGCATTGTTATATTCGTGTTAAGGCTATAAGAGCCATGGAAGTGTCAGGTATAGTCACACTCTTTTGAAATTATTTTGAGGAAATTATTTTTCGCTGTACACTGTATGGCCATACTTATTTAAAAGTTGGAAGTGTAGAACATAACAAAATGACGAAAATATATTGCACTTAATATTTTTTCTTATATTTCATATTTTTTTTATATTAGAGCTATTTGCAATTCATAAACAATAGTGTTATCTTTTTCTAAGCTTTATATGTAAATTATAAGTGAAAAAATGAGTAATTCACTTTACGGCAATATTAACTTTATAATGGTGGTCAAGACCATCACTCACCGAGCAAGCAAAGTAGGTGCATCTGTACCATTTTTGTGATAAAAAGTACAATATTAAATAAATAATTGTAATATCAAAAATGTTAAATACATTCCAGACACTATAGATTGTACAACAATGGATAAAACACAATTAATGCGAGAAAGAACGAAAAGAACAATCTACTCGCTAGTGATGAATTCAGAAACAAGGTATAAATAAGAAATAAATAAAGAAACATGCCAAATAAAGGATTAATCTGTCATATTACAAGTTTCATACTGATAAAATTACAAATTTTCCATAGATTAAAGTAATATGCCTACATATTACACATTACAAAAATAAATATGTACCCATTTAGAATTTCATACAGGATACTTGCAAAAAATACAAATTTGTACAACTAACTGTTAACTTCTTCTAATAGGACAGGCATAGTCCAACAAACATTATATATTGCATCTTGTATAAGAATAAAATAAATAAATAAATACAATTACATATTACAATAACAAATTAACAAATAACTTTAGGCCCTTTAAACAATAAAATTCAGAGATGGTAGGTGTATTTATTTCAAAATGATTATGTATATATCAATGCAGCGTCCTCCCTAGCCCATCTATAAAGCTATGGAGTATAATATTATTCATAAATGCTCAGCCATGGGTGTTATTTGTTCTTCCAGTATCCATTTCGATAATATATAAAGTCGTTGAACATTTCAATCAATGGCAATCCACTTTCAAGGAAAGCATGATTGAAGTCAGAAGCTTTTTTGCTTTTATCCATTCACCAATACTTGACCGAGCTACTTCTTTCCAATGTTTTTGCACACCCATTCCATACCCTCCTGAAATAAAATATGAGTGCATTTAAAAGAGAAAATATATAATGTTAGGCGAACAAAAGAGAACAAAAAAAATAATTTTGCAAACTTAAAAGACATATATGTACATACAAATGTAGTTTTTAATTTCACACAAGTAAGAACTTTCTGTGTAGAGTTTAGAATTTTGTAAATTATTCCGGCTTTCTGACCTCTCTGGACAAGGTTTCAGATCCCATTGGAGAGTTTATCAATCAAGGTTGATGTCACTGATGCCATCGTGCCTGCTGATGGACCCTGAAATTGAATCTGAAAAATCAGCTAGAGAGGTTGGAGAGACATGCCAGAATAGCCCAAAAAGTCCAGTCTGTACAAATCATATCATGAATATAATTTCATTCAAGATATGTTATGAAATTATGTGAATATAATTTTATTCAAGATATGTTATGGATGTCATGTATTTATTTATATGGGAAAGTAGGTAGAAAAGTCATTGACTGGCTTATATGATCAGTTTACACAATACATATAACTGATTCCACCCAGGATCGACCACCGCATATATCAAATTTGGAAAGTTGTATATGTACATACATATATGGTATTTAAACACCCAAAGACTTCCATACCTACTTTTTCATATAAATAGCTTCGTCTCTGTGGCACATCTATAATATATCTTGATTAGTGACCATCTCTATGAGGACAAAAATCCGGTAATTGTGTTCTTGAATAATTTTAAATACCTACTCAAATAGTTGTGAATATTTTCATTGTTTGATATAGCGCTGTCCCTGTAGATTTTCTAGATTTTAAGACCAGATTGCACACTGTCTAGAAATCACACACTTTAGCTAACAAAAAAGTGAATAAAAATGAAGTAACTAAGCAGCAGCTACATAGTTTTTTTTCAATCAATCGTTAAGTTAGGTTAAAGTATATGACTATTTTACATTTAAATATTGTTTTTAATAATGATAATAATTTTTATTCCAGTGTGACTAGGTTGAATGTGTACGATCTGGTCCGCCATATAAATTACAGAAGTTTCATAGATGTTGTCGTTTGGGTTATATAAGTTATATAATCTAAATTATTTTGCTTGTACATTGTAATTATGTAGTTTTACCTTAACTCCTGTTCCTTCTATTGCCACGCAAGCCTGGATCTGCCATGTCCTATCTCTTAGCAGATGCAGCCCTAAAGCTTGAGCTATTTCGCTTGCTGGTAATGCTGTAAATTATAAAGAGTGCCATTAGAACTGTGATTGTGATTGGTATTCGATTATAAAAATGATATACAATTGAAATTTGACTACTAGAGTTTTAGTTTATAATACATCAGTGATTGCTCGTCAAGTTATGAATAATCAGTTTTCGATCATTATTACAATCAACTATAATTACATATTACAATTGCAGTCATAATCATGGTTAAGATAATGGTTTAGCTCATCACTTCCTGGATTAACAAATTGTTTGTGACCATGGCCATTTGTGTCATTTTTTGTAACCAAGGTATAGCCAGCAAGAAAGATAATCATGGCCCCTATGCTACGGAATCAATCAGTTCTGTTCCACGAGAGAGTTGAGCACAGTGCACAGCTGTTTTGCGAGCAAAAAGAGTTAAAAAATGTATATCATTAGGTAATCCTGAATCCTATGACTACTTACTAAATGCTTACTGCAAAAAAATATTGATTGAGTGAGTCCTTTGATGGTGATGTATTTTTAATATTAATTAATTAATTTTAAATTAGTTATTTTCTTTATTTTAAATGAGAGGAAAATTACAAATATTTAAATAAAAAAATATCATGATTTTTAAAAGAAGAGGAGGCTGGAGGTCTGATAAATATGTTGACCTGGGAGCCTGATTAAAAAAGTGAGAGCCATGTAGATAAATAAGAAGTTTTACTCAAAATAAATGTACATATGTCATGGTATTTCATTGAAATATAATGAAGACATTTTATCACCTCACAGATATGTATCAATTCTATGCACAGTTTCAAAGTTTGAATACAGCAGTATAACCTGAGTAGTGTAAGTAAAAGGTTTAATAAACCTTTATTTATGTAACATAAGGAACGAATTTCATAAACCTTTTTGTAACATGAATTTTGGGTAAGCTGAATTTATTTGCTTAGGTGTAATTCATAAGAACCTATAATAGTTATTATTATTATAAATATATACATATTATTATTTTATACAAGTAGCAATATGTAGCAGTATTAATAAACTTTTAAAAATGTGTAAAATATAAAAATAAACAAAAATATTCTCTTTTCACATAAAAATGGCATGGGATGATAGTTTCAGGTATCTCACGGTGTTGTTATATTAAAAATGTGTTGTAGTTTGCTAAAAACAGAGCAATTTACATAAAAAAGTCAAAACTGGTAATATTATAATGAATTGATCATTAAAAACTTATTTTCCTAAAGAAGCTCTCATTATACACAGTTTTTGGTATCATTGCTAAACTAACCGACTAACTATCATGCCGTTCCGCAGAGGGGAAGACAGAGAGGATAGAATGACATAATCTTCTGTCCTAGTCACCTATGCCTCATCCACTTTCATACGTCTTCTCTTGCATGTGGTCATTAAAACTTCCAACAGGCCATTCTCCAATATTTGATTTATCTGGTCGTGCCAAGTATTCTGAGGACGCTCTCTATTTCTACTGCCTTCAACACTCACCTCATAAATTTTCTTTAACATCCTTTCCTCAGTCATCTATTCCACATCTATTGCAATACACTAGCATATTAAAGAATCTTATGCAATGGAGAAGATTCATGATGTTGATAATACTATATTTAACTTAATGGAACTAAAATATAGTTCGAAACTAATAAACCAGTTAAAAAAAATTGAAATCTGTCAGTAAATGGCTGAGAAATAGATTATCAGTCAAGTGACGTCACGTGCTGAACCGTTCCATGAAACAAAATTATTTTTGTAACACAACTAGTCCCCTAACTTTTTCATTTGTAAAGATATTTTAATGATTCTTTCACACATTTGTTTCATTTTACTTAAATTTTTGCAATTAATATATTAAAAAATCTAACTTCTTCATTACCTGAAGGCACATCTTGTTTATTGGCGTACACCAGAAGTGGAACTCCTTTTAATTTCTCATCTCCAAGTAACTCGGTTAGTTCTGCATTGGTTTCTTCAAGTCTTTTCTTGTCAGAGCAATCCACAACATAAATCTATAAATAAATAAAAATTTACTTGAATTCATGATGTCGTATTCTCCTGTCTACAGATCCAAAATACAGATATGTACAATAATTAAGTATACGAACCGTCCATGTATTCTCTTCCGATAGTTATTGTATATAATTGCAAACATGTATTGTGTATATATGTTACAGCGAATTTGCATTTTTAGTGAGACTATACTTTCACTAGTAGAAATGTACTTTTCCCGGTCGGGCAGAGTCTGGGCAGTGAAAACATCTAAATCAACGAATTCTCAGATTCACTACACATTATCCGTGAAAATATATTTTGTTCACGAATGCGCGCATTACTCAAAGCATAGACAATATATCGGTGAAACTATCAATTTGTACACGTAATTCTTAAAGCGTAGAAAGTATAAAGGCGGCACTTCACTAGGCGATTTTCATTCATTTTGCGGTCCTATTTTAACTCCTAAATTAAAATAGGACAGCGGCACCGCAAAACGAATACGAATCGCGAAGTAAAGTGTCGGCTGAAAGATCGCGCACTCGGGTTTTTTATGATATCTGACGACTGCCGGAACAAAACGAGGTTATGTCACCATGTAAATATTGGGGGGTTAAGGGAAAATTTTTATTAATGAATATGTATTTTGTCAATTAAGTTTATTAAATATGTTTTTTTATAACAATACAACAAAAGTTTATTTCTTACAAATATAGAAACATAAATAAACATACACCTGGTATTATTAATTTTAAACGAACCTTTAAAAGTGCGTCAAGTAACAAACACTCAATGCGAAAAATACAAAAAATCAAAGAGATTCTAAGTCATCATTTACGTTTGAATTCATTCAGATTTTTCCGCATTTCCAATTTTCTATCTTTTTATCAAAAATGTGTCTAATGTCATTTGCGTTTCTTGTTTGCGCTGTGTAAAGCACGTGTAAAGTGGGTGGTAGACGTACAACATAAAATGCGTATCATTTTTATGAGTTTAATCGACTGTCTTTTGAATTATAAGATGATCAGAATTTCGTAAGTGTTCGCAATTAAAATTTTAAAAATATATTTTAGTTTACGTTTTAGTTACCTACCTAAACTAATCCAGTCCAGAAGTGTGACAGTTCGAGAAACAGAACTATCGCCACAGAATAGAGAATATGCTATCGCTCAAAGGATAAAAATTAGAAATACTGTCGCTTTGTGGTGACTTTGGACTAGACTAGTGTAGAATGAGACACAAAACGCAAAATAAATTTTGAAAAACAAGGTCCATGTGCCATTAGAATCTTGTTCTTGAATCGTGAATCATATAATGAAGAATTGGTGCAGCCGAAACTTTCAACTTTCAACACTTCAAAATGACTATTTTAATAATATCCGTTACCTACATAATGTTGATATGCACAGAAGAAATTAATAATGCAGTAAGAACCTTGTTCACGCAATAACTTATTAAATTGTTATTCAAGGCCCGGTTGTTTCAATTTGGATAAATAAAAGTTCGTTTAAAAGCATAGATTTTTACGGAAACGGATTTCAGACTTGTCAAATTTAATTTTTGACAGTTCGGAAACCAATAAATTCACTAGTAAGTAGAAGTTAAAATATTATATTCATTTCTATTGGTGAAAAACTCTTTGAATATGATAAGAATGACCTTGAATATAATTTCTCTAAAATGCCAGTGAATGATGGACTCACTAGAAAAACAGATTCACTGTAACATATACACACCTATATAAATATATAATAAAAATGTACAGATGTATTGTATAAATGGAGTCTCATAGCTGGTAGCAAAAATTTTACAGGTGGATTTCTGCCATGATATTGAGTCGAAAATATTCAAACAACCATGACCTATCAATAGCAAAATATCAATAAAAATTACTAAATAAAAAAAGTTCCCAACAATACCAATATCATAGTTGGTGGAATTTAAGAATTGGCATACATAAATAAAAAATGTGAGTCTGATTGACAGAAATAATAAACGGAAAAATAATGACAATAAGTTTATTCCAGACCTGGTCCGTAAGTATAAAAGTTGCATACAAAATTATAAAAGTTTTATAAAAATCACATGTGTGAAACAAAATTACAAAACTTACATAAAAATCACATGTGTGAAGAAGAAAACGTGAAAAAAAATATTCCGGTACCGGGAATCGAACCCGAGCCTCCTGGGTGAGAGCCAGGTATCCTAGCCACTAGACCATACCGGACGATGATAAGACTGTCAAAATTTAAAATAAGATTATGTCATTTATCAAAATTTAAATATAGATTACCTTAATACTTTTCGGGTGAAACATTTTAAAAGTACCTAACTAGAAAAATTAAATAAATGAGTAATATGTTTATTTTGGAGTATTCATTGAGAAATCTCTAAAAGTTGTAGCATTCTACAAAGTATTTCTGTATTAAGGATGTTTTTATAAAACATAGGTTCTTAAAGACTTAAAGAAGAAAGGAAGAAAGGTTCTTAAAGAAGAAAGGTCAGAGCGCTCATCTTAATGCGATCATCTGGCAAAGTGAGCAAAATTCACATTTTTTTGTCATATCTTCTCTTGCATTTTGTATTGCATTTTTGTATGGAAAGATATCATATTCACATTTCCTCATTAGGTTTTTTCAAAAATATTATGTACTTTATAACATTATTGTAAAAACCATGTCAAAAGTCCGTACTGTCGCATAAGGCCTAATACAGGTCAAATAAAATGATAAAAACCTTTTAAAAATTAAAAATATTTTTTTTTACAAGGTATTTTTCATTTTATTTGAGTTGTATTGAAGCAAATTAATTTTTCATAATCAATATATATTCTTGTAATTAAAGTTCACCTTTATGCAAAAAACAAGTCAGAAATATTGAAAACAAAATGCAAACACTGATATTGCATATCTCTATAACTATTGATGTTTGGTCATAGTCACTTGAACATTTTCGATTCATAATCAAGGCAGGAATCCACTTGTATAAGTTTTTGCTTCTAGCTATGAGACAACTTGTATATGTATCATATCATATCAAACATAATAATTTTGATGTCTGTCCGTCCATCTGTCTGTCCATATAACATGTAACATCCATATAACAGTAACTGTCCATGTAACATCCGTAATTTCGTTCTAATTCATGGCTAAAAATACCAAATTAAACGGCTGGAGATGGGGCTTGAGCCTCGAACCACGAAACCCGAACCGACCGTTTCACGCATGTTGCTACGGCCGCCTCTACGTGGAGCGCCAAAAAGAAGCTATAAATAATACTAGGGCTTAGCTAAGATGCGAACCAATGTTCCATCATTTTTGACAGGTTGCAGCTAGTTGTATATAATTATAAATGAACAGTGAAGTCAAGACTAGATAGCTGTAATGTTTATCACACAAAAATAAATATTATTTGTTATATACACCAATATTCTTGCTACTGTTAAAATAAATCTGGCTTACTGATTTGATTTGATTTTCCAGGTCAAACCCTCAACCAATTAGGCTTAGCATTAGATCAACATGCACTTCCAAATAATATTTTGTTTATCCATATATACAAATCCACTTTTACAAATACGATATCGTTTATTATGTATTTTAAAAAATATTTACTGTTGATTATTAAAACAATTAAATAATTCATTCTTACCAGAACATCTGTATTTTCAAAATAATTCCTCCAGTAAGGACGGATTTTTCTCTGCCCACCTATATCCCAGACATTTAACTTAAATCCTTCAGAAAGAACAGATTTTATATTAAATCCTGCTGTTGGCGTTATATGAGTTATATCTTCTGATGCCAGTTTTTTAAGTAGTGTCGTTTTTCCTGCATTGTCTAATCCCAAAAGAAGTAATCTAAGTTCTTTTTCTGGGGATGAACGCAGTTTTCTAAGAAGTGCGAGAAGGCCCTGGAAAATAATGAATACCATCAACATGAATTCAAAAAATAAAAGGCAAGACATAAAAGAAAGATGGTTAAACCGTTATTTTAACTAGTTATTTTATAGATACAACGCGTCATAAGTACGAGGTCTGTTCGCCCTGAAAAACATACAGAACCTGAGTGCAAAGGCATCGCCTTTCTGCCTTTTGTCCAAAGCGTTACAGACAGAATTGCCAGAGCTCTCAAGAAAAGAGACATTAAGATAGTTTTTTGGTACCAACTTCAAAATTAAGGATATGTTGAGATCAGCGAAGGATCGAGATCGCTTAGAAACAGATGGTGTGTATAGACTCGATTGTCAAGACTGCGATAAAGTATACGTGGGGCAAACGGCGCGTACCATTTCCAAAAGGGTCAACGAGCAATCGAAAATCAGCACTGGCTGAGCATTTTCTGGGTACCGGCCATCATTTTGCATTCGAACCGGAAATCCTTGGAAAGCCTAAGAGTCACCATGCGCGACTTATCAAGGAAGCACTAGAAATCTACAAGCATCCGAT